>VWZV01009969.1:1489-24707 GCA_013397155.1 Irena cyanogastra | reverse complement strand
TTTAGTTATTTAGGTTGATTTTTCAGAGAATGAGGAACTATTGAGCTCAATGAAAGCCATTGTTGAAGGAGCTGAAAAATCTATGGTACCACAGTAACCTGCCTAACAGCTAAAGATTTTTGTCCTCGTCTCACTGACCATTTTTTGTCTAAAGCATTTTACAGAATAACAGATATAAAATTTCAGGATAACAAGGATAAGAATATCCCCCTCTACATATAAAAAAGTGAGACCTACAGAAGATGAGTATTTTGGCAACTATTAAAAATTAGAGGTTTGAAAATGTAAACATGGATTCCTATCTCACTGTGCTGTAGTTATTGCAGATTATATCATCTCCCCTTTGTTTAGAGAACCAATATATAAGTGTCATAAATAATTTCATTTTTGAGGGGAAAAAGGAATAATGTTCAGCCAGAAAAGCAGAAGATTCTTGGAATGATTACAGGAGATTTGAATATGAATAGGGAGAGATCAGTAAGGTGATGATAAAATTTCTGTTCACTGGGAGAACTTTATAGTTATAACTCTTCAACAGAAAACACAAATATGAATGGATTTTTTTATTATATGTACAAAAATGTAAAATTAAAGGTCAGTATCTCATATCTATCATACAAAGAGGCATATGAAGTACCAGAGCAATTTTCATATGGCAAAAGAAACAATATTCAAGGGGTTTTTTGCTGGCCCATGCAATTTTATTGACCAAAATGCACAAAAGGAATTACTGTGAAAATTATTATTTTGCATGCTCTCTCAACGCACACAATGTGTCCAAGTCCATCCTTGCTGGAGCAAATGCTCTGATGATTAAAGATTAAAATTAAAATAAATTCTAGCTCTTTTCTAATTCATTACTTCTGGCACTGAATTTTCTTATAACAAAGAAGGTGATGAGCTTGAGTGAAGACAGTTGTGGCCCTCTATGCTGAGCATTTCAGTCAATAATGCCATTAGTTTCACTTAGGTGAGGGTGCTGTTGTGTTTGCCAGAAAGGGACTAGATTGTCAGTCATGGAGAAAAAAGGAAAGAAATCCCTGACATGGATAGAAATACTATCTGTTTTAAATATATTTCACAAGGACAGGATTATTAACCTACACTAGGAAACAAAGTGCAAAAGTACTTTTTGGTTTTAATTATACATGCACAGTCCACTGAGACTTTATTTCCACTAAAGGAGGCAAGGGGATACTATCTAGATAGTCTTTTCTACAGCCCAGATTTATGTGCATCAACTTGCTGTAGCTCACAATCTACAGTTTGTGGTTTGGGTTTAAGAACTAGAAGAATTATTCAGTTGGTTCCCTTGCAGACTGTTCCTTCTGCAGTAATAACACAGAGCTCCCTCCTTATTTGCTGCCAGGAGATTGACCACTGAAGGCACAAGAGGGACAAGCTGCACTTTCACAGTTCTGGTTTATCTTGCTGTAGCCTGAGCGGGTTAGCCACTGTTATTATAGGCTGCCCAACTTCAGCTCTGTGGTTGTGGCCTGAAGGGAACTCTTGCTTGGGATAAAATGGCTCATTTGCAATTGAGCCTACCCTAAGCTGTGGGAGGTTCAAGTGTTTCAGGGGGATTTCAGAGATTTTCAGCTATATAGCTGCAGCAAGTTTTTACCTAACTGCATGATATTAGAGGTATACGATCAGGGTAAGTGTAAGTATATCTTCATAAGAACAGCTGAAAGGACGTTTTAAAACAAAATTTTTCTTTCTGTATTTCAGTCATACTCTAATGCATGGCTATCAGAATTTGTTAATTATTGAAATAATGTGTATAATACTTTGCTTTGTTTTCAGAGCCAGCCAAAATGATTCAGCTGAAATTTTCCTCACCAAAATATTCTCCAAGCCTGGGGAATATATACAGCATGGAGAGCTTCAGCTCAAATTCTTACAGTTTGGCAAATTTAAAAGAAATTGCAACAGGTTATTATAATAGGAATTGTTGGACAACCCGAATTGCAGGCAGGTCTACAAGTCCAAACTATAGTTTACCACATGTAGAAAGTAACTTTTAAGTGTAAGATGAGAGTTCATAAAAGTAGCTAAGAATTTCTTGGAACCAATTATCAAGCTTGGTGTGGGTTAAAATGTTTTAATATTTTTAATTAGAGCTTTGGACTTCAATAACATGATTTTTTTTTTTCTTCAACATTTGTTTCTGTGGATGTCCTTGTATAATTTAGATTGTGGTCTCTCCTTAAGACTTGAATGAAATATTAATGGAGAAAATTTTTTTTCTGATTGAGATTCTTACAGACATATTCCTTTACATAAAAATAACATATTTTCTTACAGAATTGTCAGATTTAGAGTTCAGTTTTACTCTAACATACATAAGACATGATTTCAGATGGCTTATGAATGGAAATTAATTTTTAGCAGGGATTTACTGATACAGATCTACTAAAAGCTGGTGGAGCTTTGTTAAGTGAGCTGTTTGGTCACCTTGCATTAACAGAATAAGTGAACTTTCATATTCACCAAATATTTAAATGTCTCTCACACTAACTTTTTGTATAACTTTAAAAAGAGAAAATATCCATGTGTAAGGGATAAATTTATTTCAGCCATGCTATTATTTAATCAATATGTATTGTACTACCTCTGTTTTCTCATTTAGACCTGAAATCTCATACTGTGGGAAGAGCTGTAAGGGAAAAGCAAGGTGGTTATTTAAAACAGTGTTATATTCAAAGACTGGCATCAAAGCCAGAATTGTCAGTTACTGGTGACAACTACTGACAAGGCTGCTGATGCAAGTGGAATGGGCTAGATATCCGTGCGGCTGCTTCTCAGTGCCTGACACTTGGAGATGTGGATAAAAGGATGTCAGGCTGGCATGCAAATGTAGATGTCACAGACTAAGAAAGGAGCAAAGGGCAGGAGAGTAACTTGCCAAATGACAATGTGTATATGCTTCATTGGAAGATGTGTTGAAACTAAAAACAAGATGACACTTGTGTGGGTAGTAATTGTAGGTGTAAATAAGAAGGCGACTGTAATCTTCAGCTTCAGCATTAATTCTTCCTTGATAATGAAATTTGGCATCATGATATTTTAACTTTGGAAATGAAAACATGAAAAAATATCACCAAGAGAATGAACTAGAGTAAATGAGGTATTAGTAACAGAATTGTGTGTTTATAAACAGGATGTAACTAACAGATTGAAGTTAAAAATATTTATTGTGGGACAATGAAGGAAGGGAATACAACTTGATTGAAACACTTGTTTTGTTTCCAGATATATAATAAGATCTTTAATCTTATTTACCCTAGTGTAATGTAATACATAAAAAAAACTTCTCCAGTTGTTCCAGGGACACTAAACCATAACAGCTCTGGATTGTCCAGTGTGATTAAAGAAAGGTAGAAATAGTTCTGTTCCTGCTGCCAAAAATCTTACTGAGATTTATTGATGGAATTTTGGTGCCAAGAATGCCATGCCAAGTGCTCAGCTGGAGGAAAGCAAGAGCCTCACTTGACTTGTTTTGTAGAATGGTTTCCCAGGTTGGTCACAGCAAATAGAAATAAATTAATTCTGAAATATGGGGTTCTTTTTTCTTTTTTGGACTCCCTTAATAACTTTGTCCTTCTTTTACATATTTGTCTGATAGATGCATGTTTTTAATTTCTTCTGCAGTTCTTCCTGTTTCATAGGATCATAGTTACACTGTTAATTAAAGCAAAGTAAGGTCTTCGTATGCTTTACTTGGTGCATGTAATCATGAATTTTCAAGCACACTTTTATTCTAGACCAAGCCCCATGACTTAGTTGTCTAGTTTTATGTTATAAGGAGATCTACAGTTTAGTGGTATCTTTTCAAAACTCAGATTTTGGTCAGCCTGTCATTTGGGACTGTGTTTTAGTACCACCAATGTAGTTACTATATAGATTATTTATTTCAGACAGAGATGCTAAAATTTTGAATAGTTACACTTCTGTATTGCCATTGCATTACAGAGTATCATTGAAACTATGATTCTGCCATGCTTCAGAAATATGGAGATGTTAATAAGCAATTACGAAAGATTGCTATTAGCTGCTCACAGTATAACTATTTCTTCATGATACTGACATGTGAGTGCCTGTAAAAGATGAGTGCTCTGCTCTGCTTTTCAGAATGAATCCACAGAGATGTCCCAGATATATCTGAAGAGCCAGCTCACTTTTTCAGTGTAAGCAATAGTAATAGCCTTCCAGTCTATCACACTCATGCCCATGTATTTGTGCTGTGACATGACAAATTACCCTTGCAATTTTTCCTGTTGGTTTGGCTGAACTGAACAATGCTTTGTTGGGAGGGAGGCAGGATAGCAGGTGCCAGAGGCATGACTCCACTCCTATTTTAGTCAATAAGAATTTTACTACAGTAACTGAGGCTGGATAAGGCCTTTTGTGTAAAAAAAAATCAGTCCTGGTAAGTAGCTTCTTATCCTATAGTTAAGAAAACAGCTCAAAAAGATGCTGCACATCAGAAGTTATTTACAAATACGGGCTTTAGTAATATGCAAGCCAGACATGCAAATCTGGATTTTTTTCAAATCTGCATGAGAACATTTTAATCAGTGAGCTCAGACTTCCTATGTCTCCAACATCTCTTATCACAAAAGAAGGTAGTGTGTCCTAAACAGAATGCAATGTAAATACTACACTTCCCAGTGTGCTAAATGGAGTATTTAATGGCAATTTGGACAATCCTGCGGCACTGTGCCATGTTGACAGTCCTGACACAGGCACAAATCCCATAGGGAAAAGAAAGGAGGTGGTCATGTAATTGAAGACTATATCATAAAGCACAGTCACCAATGGGTGTAATTATGGTTGAACATAATTATGCACCTCCTAACCTTGTGTACCTTAATTATAGCACCTCCTAACTCTGCATACTTGCCTTATACATACTTACACTCAGTCTGGTGTAGCTGTGCTCGCCCACGAAATGCACCATGGTTGTATCAGCTGTGACCCTCTTACAGCTAAAGAGAGTTACTTGACTAATGCAAGCATCAGTGGATTTTCTCTATCTATTTAACTTCTTAAAGCTAGTTAGTGAAGAAATTTGGCATTAGACTGTGAAGAAAGTAAAGCTGTTACTGAGGGCTTTGGCTGCTCTGTTTTTCTGGGGAATGACAGCTATTTGGGAGGGCTCTGGGTAGCGGCTGGGGAGCCTAGGAATCTTGGAAGCATCTTGGAGCGTCTGGAGCAGACAGCATGATTTTGGAAATAGTCCAAACTGTGTGTTGGAGCAAAACACAGTGCCTAGCAGCCACAGCACCTCCTGACACACAGTCACATGGCATGACAGTTCCCTGCACACAGGTGATCTTCACCACTCTTGCCCCTACCTACCTCTCTTTCTGGGAAAAAGTCTCAGTCTTCTCTGAAGTGAGCCGTGATAAAATGTGTCTTTCGCATGCTCAAATGTCTCAAGGGTGCTCTATTGTAAGGAAGCTGTCCAGCCAGTTAGGTCTATGTAGTCATGGGGAAAGCAGAGAAGGGTTCCACCCACAGCAATGTTTTGCCCTTAATGGAAGAACTTGGCCTAACTTCACACTCATTTGAAAGTGTTTAACAGCAGTAGGCAGTGAAACAAACTATGACAAATGCATCTGGATGATAGAATCTTTTGTCTCAATGGTATTTTGTTGAAGAATAACAGCAACTTTGGATCTCAGTGTCTTTACAAAAGAACTCCTGTGCTGAATAAGTAGGAGAAAATTACTTGACATCTTAAAAGGTCCTGAAAATCCAGATGCATGAGAAACAGCTGTACAACACATAGCTTAAAGCAACGCTCTTCTCCCCCACCCTGTACTCCTCTATATTTAGTCAACAAAGTGAAAGTTCACTGTGCTACCTTGCATCACTGTTGATGGGGATAGGAGGGACAAGGACACTTTATTTGCTCTGCTGTGTAGTGACCAGACAGTGCAATATTGCTTAAGTAACAAGACACTCCAAAGGGAACAGACGGGGGGGTATGAACACACTAGCAAGTAGAACTTGCACAAAAGACATCCCCAGGGGGACAGCTTCATTTCACCAGTTCTGCCTGGAGCTTGGCTCTGCTGCCCACCCCTACCCAAAGGCAGCCTGAAAGAACAGTATGGGATAAACAGAGGTAATTAGTTTGGTTTTTTTTAAATAACAAATACGTGTTTAGAGATTGTCAATATCCAATAGTAAGCCAATAAATCTACAAAATTTTACTTACTATCTTGCCCTAGCTTTCTTCAGGGTGTTCATCAGTTCCTTCTGAAAGTGTGTCTTTTCCTGCTAAATAACCACAGCAAAACTTTTCAGGCTGTATCCAGCCAAATGTTAATGTTGTTAAAAGCAGTGATAATTATGCAAAACATCACTTCACTGGTCACTGAAGGTGAGTTCTGTATTCAACCTGAATACAAGCAGGCTATTGTGGAAGAAGTGAAGAAGCATAAAATTGTAACAAATTCCAAAATTCCCGTCTGACCTTCCATAGTTAAAAATGTTGCTGGAAACACTGAGAGGCCTTTGAAGGCTTTTGCCATGTTGTAGAAACCTGTGCAGTCACAATGTACTAACTGATGCACTTACTGCCTGGATGAAAGACTCCTGCACAGGGACTGGGTAGCACTGCTCTGACGAGCGTTTCTTTGTCTATGTATTTCATTCAGACAGTTGCAGTGTAATAAGAAACAATTACTTAGATTTCTCCACAAGTTTTCTTTCTCTCCATGATCTTAAATTTTGTTCCTATAATGACTTCTTCTCCTCCCCCTCTTCTGCAAATTTCATTGAGCCATCTCTGGGAGCTTCTCTTCATGTTAGTGCCCTTTTTCTTGACACTGAATTGATTAAGGATGAAACTGGAACAGTGACTCATAGCAAAGAAGCAGAGTTCCTTATTAGTAATAAACAAAGAAGGCCACAGGAACTCATTGCTTCCCGGCTCCAACAATGCCTTCCTTTTGTGTGTCATTCCCACATTGATCATGTTAACTGATGCCTCTTCAGACGCTAATTGTTATATTGATGAGTCTGAATTGGATGGTTTCACTATTTGGGAGCTTTTGGGGATGCAATCTCCAAAAAGGTGTAAGTGCTAATTATATTGGTAATCACTTTAAAGCTCTAATCCTGCTTTTGCCAGTGCCCATTCCCATGGTAACAGTAGCAGGTACAGCAGCATTCAGCCGAGCAGCACTCAGAGCTCTTGGCTATGTCAGCAGTGCCTGGGGTTGGAAAGACACTGTACAAACTGTGCATACAGATGTTCTAAGAGTCTGTAGATTTCTTTGGCACAGATCCAACTTCAAATACCAAAAAAAGCCATACCAAAATTTAGTTTCTGTCTTTATGAGCTATATTGGCTTTTTTAAATCTTTGCTTTTACCCTTAGGTGAGCTGGCAGGTCTTCCAGAGGCTGGTCTGCAGCCAGAGTCCTCAGGGGAAATTCTGTCTGACTCAGCAACTGTCTTTTTTCCTGCAGCCTCCAGGGCTGAGAACAACAGCTTTGCCACTTCCTGACTCTTGGGCCTTGTCTACTAGGCAAATTTTGAGAATGAAATTCCCACCACTGCTTTGAGCATGTCTGAAAGTAAGTGGACTGTAAGTGGACTGTATTTAGAATGGTTTATGTCACTGACTTAAAATTCAGTATTGAACTTACTTAGGCTGCCATAAGCTACAGGAACTTCCTAGATACTTAAGCTTTTACTGTGTAATTGTGATGTTTCCCTAAATGTTGTAAATGCAAATTATTAAAATTTTCTTTGTGAAGTAGATTCAGGCTGTGGTAGTTGGCAATTCACTGTGCTCAGCAAAGCCAAGCATGACATTTCTGTGCCCTGGAGTGAAAGTCCTAAAGTGATCTGAGTGGAGTCCTGAGCAAGAGAAAATCATAAGGTATCTTGCTTTTTGCCTTAATGAGCTTCAGAACTCAAAATCAGCTCCAACAAAACAACTTCAACAGGGCAGTTCAAAAATTCACTTCAAGAGAGAGCGTTTGGCTTTACAGACAGGTTCCTCCATAGGGTGTTTTAAATTACATCATAATGCAATAATGATTGTAGAGATTCTGTAGTATAAATTCCTCTTCAGTGATTCTGGAAGCATTAACAGACAAATTTTTTTTTCTGGTATTAGCACTGGTACATCTTAAAAGAAAATTCATTGTTAGTTAATACATTTCTTTTTATTTTAGCTAAATAAAGTTTATTTAATTCTGCAATTCATACTGAATTTTACTTTAGAGCAAATATGCTGTTTACAGTGAGATTATTCATATTCTGTTTACTTAAATAAGAACAATAGGGAAATCAGAGATACTAGTATATGGTGTCTTAAGATTTAAGGAGGAACTGGATGATCATAAATTTTGAAGATCAGGGCCCTTTATTTATTTCTATCCAGATATAGTACCTTAAATATTTGCATTTGTTTTAGTTACTTCCTTTTATTCTTGGCATAGCTCTAATGACACAGGATCAGTTTTCTAAGTTTCTAAGTAAGTGAGAGTTAATATTTGGGCATGTTTTATCTTCCCTATTTTCAAACAAGGAAAGACTAATTTAAGTTCATAGGACTTCTTAATGCTAAGACATAAGTTATAAGTTACACTGTTCTCTACTTGGCAAGGCCCTTAATATGCTAGCAAAGAAAAAAATCCCAAGTGCTGGGTCTACCTGAAGAAGAGAAAGGAAATGGAAAAAGAAAAGGAAAGGAAAAGTTGCTTTTGAGAAAAAAGGGTTTTTCATGGCTAGCAAACTTGAGAGTGGGGCAAGGAAAAAGAATTGACAGTGACAATGGTAATGACATTCATAGTGCTGCTGTTATTTTACTGACATGTGTCATGGTTAGTAATCACAACTAGTCCTTTTATTGGGGTGGTGGACATGGTGGTGCTGGGTTCACAGTTGGACTCTATGAATCTTAGTGATTCTATGTTTTCCTTGAATCCTTCTACTTACACAAACAAACCATGTTATTGAGTATCAGAGTCTGACAGAGTGTTTACACAAAGGCAACAGTGTGAGACATCTTGTGCCATCCTCTTGTCTTCATTTGGCTTATGATTATTTTAGATGTCCTCATACCTGGGGTTAAAGGCCCATCATGTTTCTCTTGTGTTTTCTGTGTGGTTGCACATTAGCTACAAGTTGCCTTGTCATATGCAACGTGAAAATACTCCAGCTCCATAGGAGTTGGAATAAAGCAGAGGAGGTATCTCATTCACTTGTCTCTGTCATTGTGCTTTAAAGAAAACTAGGAAGAGAAACCTGGGAAAACCAATTCTTTATAATCTCTTCTGCCTCAGCAGATAGCTATAGAGCCTGATGTCCTATCTCCCAAAAAACTCAAGAGTCCTCTGCAGCTGTAAGACAAGCAGGCTAAATGATAGCATATGATGTTGTTTTGCATCCTGGCAGAGAGATGGCTATCATCCTGATTTTCCTCGTGGAGAAATTGAGTAGGTGAACTGGGGATAGGATACTCATAAATGTGTACAAATGAAATAGCAGAATTAAGGATGTTTACTCTAATCACTGTACACAGAAGTAACAATGATCTGAAACTGCAAAACTGAAAGAAAAGCTGTTCTGAATATCCAGTAGCATGCCCTGCTTATCTTCAATTGTGTTCTGCAGAGCAGGCAAACAACTGGCATCAGGAGATGGAGAATCTAACACAGCAAGCGTGCAGATGGCTGGGTCAAAGAAAAGGACAATTGATCTGGTTTGTTGGACATCTAAAATTTACATGCAGAGTATCTAATAAAGACTACTTCATTCCAAGTGCCATTTGTATTTGATAGTAAAACTCTTATGAAGCAGAAGTACAGGAGACAGAAGCGAAAAAGCAGGAGGGAGAGCAAAGAGAATTGTGTGAACAGCAAATATGGATGTGCTTTAGTGGAGAGGAAAACCTGGAGAGGGTAGGACAAGAGCATTTGCACATGATGCAAATGGCTCAGACTGGTACTTTGGTGAACCATTTTTATATGTTGGCACTCATGTTTAAGTCCACTTTGCAGAAACAAAATTATACATTATCTCTATTAGAGAGAATCCCGCTCCAGTCATGCTGCAGGTTGTTTCCCACTGAAATGTACTTCCTATGTTTGGATTTGTCTTCATTTGTACCTTCAGTAATGAAGCCTTGGTTTGTGCTGTGCTGACAACAAAGCCATTCACCTGGGCTGCTCCTGACCTTGAGTTTGTTCCCCTATTCTTTTATTTATTCCCTTCACGTGTCCTTGGCTACATGGCTTTTTGCACTTTATAGAGGAAGCTGTGGAACCACCTGTTCTTATTGGCACACTAAACTGGCAAAATGTTTCTCAAAGGCCTGAGGCTGACTTACAGGGAAGAAAACAACAAAACACAAAGCATATTGTGCCCTTCACTACCCCTGAGCAATGAAGCACAACATTGGAAGCTTTTGTAAGGCAGATGGCGTGCCAAAGTCCATGCAGGGGCTGTGCCGACCCTGGGAGTTTTGAATGGCTAAAGAATACATGTGCTGTTCTTCTGGTAAGCTATTACCATAGTGTTTAGATGTCACGAGTCTGCAAGAGTAGAAACTTATCCGGTTTATCAAGCTGAACTGCCTTTTAAATTGATTTATCTCTTCTTGTTCTCCTGCCAGGTTGAAGCAGTTTGTGGCTTGCCTGAGGCCTTCAGCAGCAAGGAGAGGAGCAGCACAGCAGCTCCGCTGCTGGCCAGGAGTTGTGGGGGACTGGCTCCTCAGATTCCAGAAGTAGAAGGTTCAGCTGTTTTGGTCCCCGTGCTGCCAGTCACGCTCCGCTGGTCACTGCCACCAGAGAGCCCTGCAGACTGAGCACTGCTGCAGCCTTGCACTGGGTGACCCAGCTGCATCTGTCAGGCACATTTCCTGCGGCAGTTTAGCAGATATTGACACACAACCAACAGTTCAGTGACTTTGACAGGTTCCTCCCACACGGCAGCACCTATGATTTGTATTAAAATGGCATACCAAGTGCTGCAAATGCTAAATAAGGGAGGTTCCCTCTCCTAGGTTGTGTACCAGCCAAAGCTAGAGAGATTGCTGCACTCCTGCTACGCGTGGCCTGTGGCAGACTGGGATAGAATTCAGAGCTTCCAAATCCTAGATTAGCGAATTAATAAGATTATCCTTTCACTCTGAAAACAAGATTCAGAGAGAGATTTTGATAACACCCAAAACTAGTTACATTAAATTGCCTAGAACTGTAAAACATTTAGATTTTACACTTAAGGAAAAACATATCTACTCACAAGTGTGGTGGTAAAGTGTCAAAGTCCCGCCTGGATTGCATAGATACAGGCACATGTCAATTGCAAGGCTGTTTGAAAGTTACACTACTGATATGTCTGTTATTTTTAATAACTCCTGTGACATTATGAATGCTTTCATAATGAAAATAACTTGTTCCATGAAAGAGCAGATGTCCTGGTACTTAAATACGTGCTGCTGCCAAGCCGAAGGCTTCTGTTTAATGGCATTAGAAGCAGCAGTCTGTCCTAATCAACAGTTCTGCTAACATTCTAGATGCCATGGAGAACCAGAACAGGTGGATCTCCCATACAAGAGTGTTTTTATGGGCCAGGCTTTGTACAAAGTGCTGAGTGTGTGCAGTTCCACAGAGCAACTTCTGGCATTGAGTACTTAGGCTTCTCTCCACATTTCTACTATCAATTCTTTTCTGACATTTATGATATGTCTATATGAAGAATTGTGTTACACCCAAGCAATATAGCTGTAGCCAGTCCAAAGCAATGAATTGTCTATGGGAAAGAAAAAGTCACAGACAAATCTTAAATTTAAAATATATCTTTGGCACAGAAGTCTGTAAATCCAAAAGGTGACTTCAGCTGATCTCTCACAAAAATCCAACCACACACTTTCCCTAGCTTCTCTTGCAGCAGAGGTGGACCTCTTCTACTCTTTCCTCTTTACACCTTTTCCAACAGACTAATTCCTTTCTTTAAAATACTGCCACCTCCAGCCTCTGTGTTTTTTGGGGTCTGCTGAGGATGAAGAAACAGAGTGCCCCTCTGTGACCAGATTCTTGCAGGTGTAAGAACATTGCAGCAGATACAGCTTCTGCATGTCTGTGAGTGGTGTGAGGATGCCCACAGGCCAGGCTGGATGAGGCCTTGAGCAACCTGATCTAGTGGATGGTATCTCTACCTACAGCAGGGGAGCTGGAACTAGATAACCTTTAAGGTCCCTTCCAACCCTAGCCATTTGATCATACTATGTTAGGGCCTGGCTTCCATTGGTCTCCTTCCCACACACTTTGGTCAAACCATGGCAGCACTTCAGTGCAATGACAGAGGTGTCAGGACATCCAGATTGCTCCTCTCCTCTTGGCAGAACATGGTGGATAGTCACTGTTAGCATTACACAGCACTGTGCCCTCCTGGTTGCCTGGTGTGTGTGTGGGAAGACTCATATACCCACCAAGAGACTACTTATGTACCCTGTATGGAGGCAAAAACTATGTCCAGCCATGTCCTCTGTCACATGGCTGGATGTGCACTCAGCATTTCGTGGGACTTATGAAGAGTTTCATCATGTCAGTTTTAAATTCAGTACATACTATGGAAGGAGCTTTTTCCATGTCTTACTTTACTGTTCCCCTTAAAAGGCTCCATTATTCTGAGCTGCTGTCAGAGTGCTTCATTTCAACTCCAACCACCAGTTTTTTAGTACAACCATGACTGCGCCCAGGAGCTGGCAGGACTGCCTAGCATGGCCTCGAGAAGAGAGAGGAGAAAAGATCATGTAATTGTAGATGTGTTTGCTTAAAACTTGTGTGTTAGGAATATGAGCAGTAGAAAAACTGCCATTAACATGCTTGCAGAACTGGATCTGTTCTCCCGTCAGTATTTATCACAACAAGAAAGACTCTCCATGCTATCCAGTAAAATAATAACAACAACAACAAAACCAGCAAAAATAACAATAATACATCTTAGCCCAATTGCATGCAACTTTATTGCTTTATCATGTAGCTTATTAGTATTATCTGCATTTCCAGCAAAACTCAGGCAGGCCATGATAATGAGGGAAAGCAGAGCTGTACCAATGGCAAATGGCCAACTCCCATATTATCATATTCACAAAACAAGGAATTTCCACTTTCGCACTGAAATCCATTTTTAGTTGTTTAAATACACATTTTTATTGTATCCTTCCATTAATTTTTCTTGAGGTTTATAATTTGTATGAAATCCATTGTACATTGGAAATATGCAATAGCTAGACTGTGTTAGGAATGTCCATGCTCCAGAAGGGGATTTTATAGATTTAGAAATCAGCACATTGCTGTACACATTGCATGGTCTGGCTGCAGCAGAGCAGCTGCAGGACATCAGCCTTCCCCTTGAGCTGTTTTACGCCTCTGCCACTGCCTGTTGGCTAACAACAAGAGTAAATGTCACTTGTGTGCTGTGCTGCAGCCCACGCCGTCATCAGGGCCCAAGTGCAGACCTCACAACCTGGGTCAGGAGCAGGCAGCATATGCCTGCTGCTTTCCTTACCCTGCGAGGCTGGAGGCCCTGACTGCGGCGGCGCTGGGTCTGTCCTGCCAGGACCTTGCTCCCACTCCATCGCAGGAGCACTGTTTACCCAGGGTACCCACAGCTGTCTTCCTCCAGCTCTGGGGTCAAGAGGCTCCTCTTGCCACCACAGTGCTCTGTGTCTGAAGTGTGTCTGCGCTGGAGGATTGGAAGATTGTCTTTTTTTCCCTACAGGGTGTTTTAGTTTTGAAAACTAAATCTGCAGAGAAAGAGTATGCAGATTCTGCTGCTGGAGCCAAGTCTTCATACCTAATTGTGTGATATAGCATATATACTTTCAAAGTCTCACCTTATTTTCCTCATTAAAGAATTATTTGCATGGGGAGGATTTGATACTGCATGACTGGATAAACTGTTGGCATGAAATTTCTTTCCTTCTTTAACAAACTACTTATTATGGAGGTGACACTGAATCTTAAACTACCCTATATACTCATCTGACAATTCTGTATTGTATTTTGGCCTAAACATGCCTTAGTGTCACTCTTTTTTTTTTTTTTTACTTTCATTTCACTTGTTAAATTCTTTTGCCTGGAAAATGCCAAATGAGCACTGGGGAGAAACATCTCAGTTATTTGAAAGGTAAAAGTCGTTTGAAGTGGAGATTTTTAGAACTGAACACATACGCCAGGACCAAATTTCAGCGGGAATTCAGTAAAATACTATTTTCAACTCTAATTGAAATTAGTTAATATACATTTCTGAAACTACTAGCACATGGATATACCAGCAGTTTTTCCAGTAAGGATTGTTTAGCAACTGAAGTTAACAAGCAACAGGGTAGGATTATTACAAATAAGCAGAACCCTAAAATATATATATTTACTGTCTTAACTTTGAAAGATATGCATCCTCCTGAGTATTTTAGAACAACAAAACTTCAGTGGACCTAAGAGTTCCATGAAGTTAACAAAATATTACAGCCACTTCAGTTCAGACCATTGTAGTTGAATATTTAGACTACTCTGTTTATTTGATTTGCTGTTTGCTTATTGAATGCTCATTTTTAGTGCACCCTTTCTGTAAGGTCTTTTTCCTCAAAAGCAACAAAATGCACTAGTGACATGTGTAATATGGTTAGAACAGGGTTAATGATCCTGAGTGTTTATCATTGTCTTTTTCTGGATCTCTGTGGCCTCTGCGAAAGTCTGCATTTTTTTTGTATGCAGCTAAGTGTAGTATCATTGGTGGCAATAGTGGTGGAAACAATACAATCCCACTTAGGAGATGATCAAGCAGAAGAATGGTTTAGAAAGAAAATCAATTATCAGTGTTCAAAGACAGAGGAGTAATAAAAGTATTGGTGATCTGTCTACCTTAGTGCTGCAGTCCTTCTTGAACTGAAGCTAGAAGTAATAAACCATTAATACATATTTTCCCAGCAAATAAATATTAGAAATTATTTCTAATGAAATAACAAGTTTTCACTTTAATGAAGCTGAAGGACCAAAAAAAAGACTATTGTATCTATTTTAAATCAGCAATAATGCCAGAGCTTAAGAGTGCTATTCCTTAAAGCATTTTCCAAAAGTGATGCATGAATTAATACTGTACAGACATCAGATTTAGAACAGAATTGGGGCTGTTTACTGTAATCAAAAAATCTGCTTTCCTGTGTCCTGAAGTTTTTTTAAAATCAGCCAAGATATCAGATTACTTATAATTACCAAAAAAACCCCAACCAAATAAAAAACCCTAAGCCCCAACTAAACAAAAAACTCCTTACTTGTTCTGCTTGCTTCAGCTGACCAAAAAATGAATTTTTGTTCTTATATTATCTAAGTTGTATTAGCATAGATGCTACAGAACTGTATTTTAGCCAATGTGAAATAATAATCTTTGAATTTCTTCAAGTAAAATATTGCTTAAATGGTAGATGCATTCAAAAAACTATTTTACTGGACAAAATAGTACTGGATCTTAGGTAAAAAATTTAAAAACAATTTGAATGGAATTAAGCATTGTCATGGTTTGACACTGGCCAAACATCCAGCATCCACTAGACTTGTTGTTCATGTTTACTTTCTCTGGCTATAGTTGGGCAGAGGAGAGGGAAAAAAATTAACGAAGGGCTCATGAGTTGAGCCCTTCTCCCAAGGATTGGGAGAAAAACACTCAACGGGCAAAACAGGTTCAAATTTAAAGGTATAAAGTAAATTTATTATTAACAGAGCCACAGGAGGATAATGAGAAGCAAAACAAGCCTTTAAAACACCTTTTTTCCACCCAGCCCCTCCCTCCTTCCCACCGACAGTGCAGGGAGACAGGGCATGGGGGTTTTGGTCAGTTCATCACTCGAGATCATGTTCTGTTCACTCAGGGAGAGGAGACTTTTCTCTGCCATGCCTCTCCCACAGGCAAAACAGTCTTCCCAAAAACTGGTGTGGTGTGGGTCACTCGTCCATGGGGTACAGTCCTCTAAAGATAAGCTGCTCTACTTTGGAAGCAAGGGCCCTCTCCCTCCATTCAGGTCTCCCATTGGATCACAGCCCCCTCCGGCATCCCCCTGCGTCTGTGTGAGCACTTTTCCCATGGGTTGCAAGTGGTTTTCTGCATCCTCCATGAACTTCAGCATTACAGGAGGACAGCCTGTTTCACCATTGTCCTCACCATGGCCTACAGAGGAATCTTGGGTCTGATGATTGGAGCACCTTCTCCCATTCTTTTTCCACTGACCTTGGTGTCACCATGTTCTTTTCCCTCACATGTCCTCACTTCCTCATCTTCTCTATCTAGAAGAAAAACTGCTGCTCATAGGTACCATTGCCAACAACTCCACTGATTCAAAGATTGCTGCAGGATCTCAGAGCACTGAGATGTTGATCCCACCTAGGTTCTACACTGGGGAGTCATTGCCATGTTTTTGCCGTCAGGCACGTGGCCGCGCCACCACCGTGTAAGCAGTGATGGCTGCCGCGGCGCTGGCACTGTTTAATGCCTCTCCTCATGCGAGGTGCCGGGATGGGGAAGCCACTGCTATCCCTGCCCTCTTTGCCCGCAGCACGGCTCACTAGGGGCAGCCAGCCAGGCAAGGGGAAGCCACGGGCTGCACCGAGATGGCAGCGGCTACGGTAGCGCATTGCCGTGCGCTGCACTTGGGGATGGCCCCAAGAAGAGGCGCCTTTCCACACCTGGAAAAAACCTGCACCTGCATTGTTTGGATTTTCTTCTTAAATAGGCCATCACACNGCTGCTCTACTTTGGAAGCAAGGGCCCTCTCCCTCCATTCAGGTCTCCCATTGGATCACAGCCCCCTCCGGCATCCCCCTGCGTCTGTGTGAGCACTTTTCCCATGGGTTGCAAGTGGTTTTCTGCATCCTCCATGAACTTCAGCATTACAGGAGGACAGCCTGTTTCACCATTGTCCTCACCATGGCCTACAGAGGAATCTTGGGTCTGATGATTGGAGCACCTTCTCCCATTCTTTTTCCACTGACCTTGGTGTCACCATGTTCTTTTCCCTCACATGTCCTCACTTCCTCATCTTCTCTATCTAGAAGAAAAACTGCTGCTCATAGGTACCATTGCCAACAACTCCACTGATTCAAAGATTGCTGCAGGATCTCAGAGCACTGAGATGTTGATCCCACCTAGGTTCTACACTGGGGAGTCATTGCCATGTTTTTGCCGTCAGGCACGTGGCCGCGCCACCACCGTGTAAGCAGTGATGGCTGCCGCGGCGCTGGCACTGTTTAATGCCTCTCCTCATGCGAGGTGCCGGGATGGGGAAGCCACTGCTATCCCTGCCCTCTTTGCCCGCAGCACGGCTCACTAGGGGCAGCCAGCCAGGCAAGGGGAAGCCACGGGCTGCACCGAGATGGCAGCGGCTACGGTAGCGCATTGCCGTGCGCTGCACTTGGGGATGGCCCCAAGAAGAGGCGCCTTTCCACACCTGGAAAAAACCTGCACCTGCATTGTTTGGATTTTCTTCTTAAATAGGCCATCACACAGGCGTTACCAGCCTCTCTAATTGGGGCAGCAGCATGTCCATCTTCAGAGCCATCAGAGATTGGCTCTATTGGACATGGTGGGACCTTCTGGCAGCTTCTCACAGAAGCCACCCCTGTAGCCCCCCTTCGCCGCTACGAAAAAAATGAGGCCGTGCCAAATCAACACAATTAATTAATTGCCTCTACTTCTTTTAGTTTATCAATTAGTACCCCTAACATCTGAATGATTAGCCTGTATTTTACAGTCAAAATGCATGGCACAGAAGATCTCTAAGCAAATGTAATTATATTTTCACCGTATTGCACTTAGCTTTATTACACTAAAAAAGCACATTCTTTCTCTGTTCCAGCCTAAAGAAAATCAGTGCCAATTTTCCAATCTAAACATCCATTTTTAGTAAGAGATCTAAGCAAGACTCTCTTTTTTCAACTGGTAATAGAATCTAGAGATTCTTACTCTTTATTGCATAGACACCTATTACAGTAGTTCTTAATTTAGTTTGAGGTCTAAGTCAGCAGAAAACTCTCAGCAGTAACAGGTACTGCTCAGAGTCTCAGGATTCGCAGAGGCACTGTTTAAATGAGAAAACCCAACACACCTTTTCTGAAAAAAAATCTTAATTCTGGAAAATACAAGATAAAAACATTTAAATTTCATGCTACATATATAAAATTTAAGTTAACATTAGCTTAAGACATGTTGATTTTGAGTTTTCTGGTTGAAGCCTAACGTGATGTTCATAACAGGGCATTTATTTTGCAACAGAAAACATTTTTAACTGAGATTTTTGAAAATAGGAGCATCTTCTAATGACTTTATGTTGGTCAGAGAGTGGGCTACTCCTATCACTTTTCCCATATGAAGCTATCTACATTAGAGAGTTGTTTCTTAATGAATCTGCCATTTTTAGAACTTTCTTTCAAGAACATTTTTAAGAGAAAGAAATGTAGACTTACGTCGGAAGTCTGTCTTCAATCTTTGTTATATTGTATTTACTACAGTGGTAGCTTTTATACTTCTGCCTTTGCCTGTCTCCCCCAGCGCTGTCAAACTGCTGCAGGGCATTAACAGTTTTCTATGATCACTTGACATATGTAAAACTGTCTTTCATTTTTTGTAAAGTAACAGCTTGTACTGTAGATAAACAGAGCATTAACCTCACACAACAGTGTCATTAGAAATGCTGCATTTCTACTCAAACTCATTTTCATTCTATATGTAGATAGGAGGTCTGTCTTGTGTTCTGTACTATGGGATATCCCATCTGGAAAATAATGGTATGTATTGTAGAAAATAGAAAAAAATATGGGAATGGGTTATATTTAAGTGGGGTTAAATTGAGCTCATTTTATCACTCCTGTGTTTATGTTATGTTATGTTTTGTAACTGAAATCTGAAATCTACACAAAAATGTCTGGGTGTGGGAGAGAGAAATAGCAAAGTATTTCTGCGAGTTATTACTCCCCAAGCAGCATAAGGAATTAATTTTAACCTAGGTTTCTGTTATGTAAATTGCCATCAATGGAAATGGGAAATTTAGAAGACAACTGTAGACTGTTCCATGTAATTTTTTACTGCAGTATGAGTTGTCCACTCTTTTAGTATTTTTATCAGCAAAGTTTAACAAGCAGTGGTGAATGTCAAAGCAGAGAATTCATAAAAGAGGGATTTTACAATGATGTTTGCTAGATAGTGGCCTTCTTCAAAAAGATATTGCTCTTTAAAAATGGTCAGCTTCAATAGATATGAAAATGTTTCTTAAAAAACAAACCAGACAAAAACCAACAAAAAAAGAGTATTTGCACAGTAGGTTTTTTTTGTTTAAAACACCTAGTGAATAGATGCCTATCTATATATATATATTTAAAAATACTTTCTCTGTTTAAAATTTATGTGATTTTGACAGCAAAGATCTCATTAACTGAAACTCAATTTTTTGTTACTCAGAAGTCAGTAAAGGACAATGAAAGAAGTGTACAAAACATTCAAAATTACAAACATATACATATACTTACAAAATGTTTAATACTTCAGTTATATAAAAGGCTGCCAGCTATATAAAAAGCCATTTGTGTGCAATATGCTTCATTTGGATGCCTCAACATATTTAACACCTGACTAATTAATTTCAAGCATTAGAAAACAACTAAAATACATCCCAGTTTAATTTTTTAATCTGGCCACTGGGTGAATAATATATCTGAATATATCTCATTAAGTACAAGCAAAATATCCTTTACTTAGATGGGCCACATTTGCTGCCCTGTCGTACTGCCACAGTGGATTTTTCCTACATCTGTGATGAGAATTGTCAAGTAGCATAAATTAGAAGAGTCCTAGGGCCTCCATTGTAACTGTACTTTCTGTGAGTAACACATCCAGCTTATGGCAGAGGAAGTATTTAGGAATCTTACTTCCCTTAAAATAAATGGAATTAAATGCTAAAATACATTTACTGGCTCTAGGTTCTAGCCTTATTCAAAAGTCTCTAATTCATTTCACTCTTTAATCCTCAAGTGGCTGTAAACAACCACAAGGCTCTGGTAGAGCATTGTAAGGCCAAAACCAGAAAAGTACTGAAATCCAATTTAAATCTTTTGCCAGAAGTTCCAGAGACCTGATGTTATGTACTTATTGTTTTCATTAAGTGGAGTATTATATTTGTGTAGGTCTGCAGTTTTCTTTTTGGAATGGTGTGCTGGGCCAAAAGTGGATATTTATTACCTCCCTCTTCTGTCCTCTCCTTACCCTTCCCTCCTCTCTGTCCTTCCATTTACTAGTCTCCTTCTTCATTGTTATATTCACCACAGACTTAATGACTTTCTGCACTCTTTTGGTTGTCTTTGGTTGCCTCTTTTTCCATCAGACTATCACTTCTGCTCTTCAATAAATCCCTAGGAGAAAAAAAGCAAGTTATCCTAAAGTGAGAGATGGATGATGAAACAGTTACTGAAGGGGTGGTGTGACTATTGCACTGTGGTAAAAAAGCATAGACATAGCAGCCTTATGTCTAACATGGTGTTCGCCCCAATTGCATATCCCTGCTTATTCTGCAGAATGAGCATGCCCATGTTTTCCCAGACATATATGACTATACTAATTTTGAAAAGTAGTTCGTGTCATTTCATTTCCTTTTTCAGCTTCCCTGTTCTCCCAGGATTAAGACCACTGAATATCCATCTGTTCTACTCGATAATATTTATTTTCATTTATATCCTTCATTTGTTCACAGTTGTACATTAACTTGAGAGGACATACTAACTGCTCACATCCATTTCCTCTGTAGTGACCAACAGGTATTACTTTCTAAGTATTATTCTTCATGTTTCTCAATGTCAGCAGCATCTCCCTACACTGTAGCCTTCTTAGTAGAATCTGTACTTACATTTCTTTCCTAAAGGTTCACTCCTACAGTTTTCAGAGTGATGATGCTTCCATTACAAAAAAATTAAAATCTGCGTCTCCAGAAGCCTATATGCACAGGCAACATAACTGAAATTTATCAGGACTTTTATCTGCTTCACACACCAGAAAATAAAACAACTGTTGAGACATCTGCATGATATTTGGATGTGGTAAAACTGGCTTCTTCTCCACTCATTCCACAGTGGTATGCTGGGACTGACTTATTAATTCCCAAGGCAGCACTCTTCTTCACCAGAGACCAAAACACCTGTTTACCACTTTGCTTTTCACCGTTCAAAGGCTGGTCATTATCTTAGTGACAGCTGAACTACTTCATTCAGCTCCAGGAAGTATGGAGTATTCATTAGCAGCTAATCAATCTCCTTTTTATTGCAGTCCCATAAATAGGAGAGAGAATGCAGCACTGATGCAGTGCTGGCTCTGAGTGATATCCCTCTTCATGCAATCTTTATGGAAAGAAAGGATTCATAAGACATTTTCTATATGTAGTTGAACAGAAGCAGTCTAATCTCTGGAAGCACAGTCACTGCTTTCAATGTTGGAATAAGGGACAAGACAGCTATACAATAATAATTTTGGCATCTAAAATTCAGTTTTTATTCCCCTGAGAAATGCTCTTTTTGCAGTGAAGCTTGGTTATTTAAAATTTCAGTAGCTAACAGTGAAGAAGAGGCTCATGCCTCTTTTATTGGTGAGGAGTGATGGCAGAGAACTTTGACATGTTTGCTGTACTACTGAGATTTTCAGGACTTTTCCCTTCTAAACTTTCCTTTGAGAGGGAGGGGAGGAAGGAGAAAATGTGTATTGTGGGGGAAGGAGAGCAATGGAAGGAAAAGAGTGTTTTCCACTGAACATCTGAGAGTGACTATTGCGTTTGCTGAGACATCATTATTTTTAACTAGCTCTTGAAACTTCTAGGTATGGTCACTGTTTGGAATATACAAATGAAGGCAACTGAGCAGTTAGGGAAAGAAGAGATTTGCAGACTGCAGCTGGTTGTTAGGAGCAGAGGAGTTTTAAATGCCTACAAGTAACACTGCAAGTCATACTCCCTCACCTGCTACCTCTTCCATAGCTTTCCATATTAATGGCATATTAACCAGGCAAAACAAGGAGATTTACTGGCTGATGTTCCCTTCTCAGGATTGCTAGCACAAGCAGTTCCTAAGATGGGCAAATTGAATACCTGTTCTGCTCCCGTTGCATATCCAGCCAAGATACTTAGGCACTTAGACAAAATAGTCCTGGATTTTATCTGAGCCTTGTTGACATGTCACATCATGTATCAGCCTTGGAGTCCTCACTGTGCATACACTGGCATCAGCACTGCCTACAGCAAACTGACTTTGGTACGTCTTTCCTTGACAAAACCCAGTCAGGCTTCTCCTAATGTATGCAGCTAAATGCAGGATTGCTGATAATCTATTTTTGTTCTTGGAAGTAGATTATGATATTTTATTTGGAATGGCAATAAAGCAGCAGAACAAGTGCCATGAGCTGCCTATGGCAGCTAGACATTGTGGTCTTCATTTCAACAAGGTCTGAGCTCCTTCCACTGTACGAGGAGGCTTTTGTGAGGGTCTTTAAGTGCCCTCTGAAGGTCTGTATTTGATTTCTGCTGAACAAGGAGATGAAAGGGCTTGCTGTGCTGTGTTATAAACCTGTAATGTAATGAGGAAGTGAAGTTCAGGGGCAAGTAGGACCTTTCTTAGCTTCCTGATCATTCCAGCGTATTCTCAGCTTTGGAAAGGCAGGAAGGCCAGTAGCTCAGAAAAACATTATGCGTGCCTCATTTAATAAGCACCAGATGGGTATGTAGGCTTTACCTTATCTCAACAGTGAGTACATACTAAAACTGTATCACATGGAATTAAGGTGTTTCAATGTACACGGGGTTAGTGTACTTTTCTGATTCAGTGTAAACAAGCCCTTAGGTAATGGATCTAGAGACAGGTGTAGCATCTTATTTCGATTAGCAATATCAGTGAAGGCAATAAGCTTGCTCCTATGAAAAATACCTCTGCATTTGGAAAAGCAGATCCTTATATTTTAAATCTCTGTCACAGTAGCATGCCTGTTAAATTACCTGAATTTCTGGCACATCCCTTACTTTTCCTAGACATATGTGTGATTCACATAGCTTCTGTGTCTATATTTTTTTATTAAGATTTACCATCTTAAAATGAAAGAGGAATTAAATCTATGCCGTAAGCATTTCACACTGTAAGGGTGAATGCTTTCACTTCAATATTTGTGCA
>VWZV01009968.1:0-10902 GCA_013397155.1 Irena cyanogastra | reverse complement strand
ATGTGAACTAATTCATAACAGGCTGCTCCCGGGCCAGTGAGATCGGCTGGGCCCCAGACCGGGCCGTAGCAAGTAGTTAGATGTTAGTAAGGCTGTTTTATGTGGCTCATTGCACCCCCTCCCTCTGCCCGGTAGCTGATTGAAATGAAATGAATAAGCCTTACCAGAGGATTAGTTGAAATTATAGCTATGGTACAATGTTGCAGGTTGTCAGTTCAGTAATCTATGTTAACAGTTCTGTGTTCTTTGTAACCCCCATGTTCTACTTCCTGCCGAGTCACTGCTAACCCTGCTGTTCCCCAAGATGGTGACCAGAAGTACACGCAGATTAGTCACTGACTAGGTATTACTTCAAGAGAAAAACTTCAAAAGACAGCAAACTGACTCACGTAAAGAAAAACTGAAAAGGACACAGTGTTGTCAAGAGAAAGTAGTATCACGTCCTCGCCTCCTCCCTAGTCGCCATGACTACCATAGAGATGGCCAGGAGTGACACACCTAGACTGTTGAGTCAACTGCGACTCTGGATATTCTTGTGAAGGTTGGAAGTTCCGGCTCTGCCTATTCTGCACTGCAGCAGGAAGAGCTGCGCTTTTCCTTCTCTGAGTCACCTCTGGGAGCAGCGGCGGCGTGCGCACGACTCATCGAGCCCCCACCCCAAGCAGATCCCAATAAAAGCATTTGAAGGAAAAAATAAGTCTCCTGCCCTGTTCTTATCATGATGGGGGAAGAAGGGACGGGGGCAAGTGGCCTGGAGAAAGAGTGCCCAGGCCCACAGTAGGGCTGGCAGGGCCGGGGTGTGTTACTTTTTTGTCGGCTGGGAAGAAAGAGGAAGTTTCTGGCGGTTTTTTTGTTTTTAACATGTGTTAACATGTGTTTTTCACAGAGGTGTGTTTAGTTTTTTGGTGGTTTAACCAGCTGTTAGCTATATACAAACTTCTTTTTTACTTCCCAAACTCCTCCCCGGTCAAACTATGACACAGCTGTGCCTGATTAAAAAGATCATGCAGAACCTCTTCTGCCATTTGAATTCTACCATTTATATTGATGAGGACTGAATCTGACTTTAGTTAACAAAACTTTCCTGTTTGAACGACCTTTAGATTGGTATGTGCAATCCAGCTCCTCCTTCTAATTCAATTATAAAATAATTTAATCCAAGAAACGAATAGTTCCCCCATACGCAACACTTAGACACAAATATTGTTAATGTGAATATGTTTGCATGTACAGCCAGAAAACCTTTCAAACCCTCGACACTTTTAATTGTTTTAATTGTTAAGCCACAATCCTACAGCAATAAAAAAACATACTAAGCAATGGGAAAGTATTTCTTTCTGAGTAATCCTAGAGCACAAGTGGTATTTCACTTCATAACTCCTCCAAGCATGTTACAAGGATGACAGGACAGCATCTTATAATGCTGTTGTTGAAGATTGGAGAAAAAAGAAAACAAACAGTAATTTTGGCATCAGGAAAGTCCAGGGGTAGCACTGGTGAATGTGACAGCCAGCTGTGTACCTATTTAAACTCACAGTGTTACCAACATTCTAAAATCCATCATTTTTTTTCCCTTTTGGGCAGTCATATGCTAATATGGTGACAATCTTAATGACAACTCAAAATAATTGGTTAAATAATAATATATCTGATTGAGTATCACAATTGCTCTAGCTAGCTAAAATAGAAATTAGCTGGAAAGCTCATGTCTTGGAGGAGTGAGGAAACTACATTACTTGTGAAAAGCATTAATTAGCATTAAGCAGTTTGCAAACTTGAAATCTGAAGAAAACTGACTTTGTGACACTGGAGGACCTCTGACAAAAAATAAAACCAAAAAAATAAAAAAGGAAAGAAATGGAAGAATTTAGATAAAATCATTCTTTCTTCCCCATTTTACCTCTCTAGAACTAAAGCAGGTAGAACCATTGGCTCTTTCTGCAGAACCGACGAGGCTTCACAAAGGTCCATGCAATATATATCAGACCAGGTATGGAAAAGGATAAGACACATAAGGTTACAGCAATGTTCTTACCCTTGGTCTCTGGTGCTCTTTCAGTATCTTTTACCTCTACTAGCACCTGAAGAAAGCACCTGAAATCCTTTAACTCTCTATTAAAGAGACAGTTTAGCATTTTCTTTGTTCTGTTACAGTATCAGGAGTGCAAGGGCAACATGCAACCTCAGCAAAGCACGAGGGAGGAAAGGAAGGAGACAAGAAGAGGGAGGTAAATTTAAAAAATTATTTCCTAACAAAGACAGAGAATTCAAAACCTAAGGATTGCTTTTACCTACCCTAGTAACAATGTGTGTCATTTGGATTTTACTTCTTTTGTCATTGTCTTTTGTCTTCACTGGTTTTCCCTGATGCCCCCATAAATCTTTAAACCCTGAAGCTAAAAGAGGCTGCTTTGTGCACCAGCTTCAGTACTGATTTTGCTAAAGAGTATAAAATCTAGTCAGATAATAAGGAAATTAATCTGAGGTACCCTGCCAAAAGCTCTCATTAGTTGTTTTATCAGGCATTAATTAAATCAACCCTTGAGAGCATCATATGAATAAACATCAAAACCTCTCGGACATGTTAATGCACCAGTTGCCTTATTGTCAATGCTGCCATGACATTCCAAGAAAAGTACCATCTTGGGAATTGAGCCCCTTTCAACTTCAAGTCCAAAGATAATTCGACATAGGTTTACAAGAAGGCATGGTTCAGGAGAGGGGACATGACAGCCAAAAAAAATGTGGACACAGGCTGCTTTAAACATGGCTTTGACCTCCTGCTAGATGCACAGTCCAGCCCTATCCACTCTGGGCTCCTTCTTGCATACTGCCTCCCTCTTGCATCCCAGTGCATGGTGATGCAGTGTCCCACGTCAGGCCCACGACTTCCCCTGTGGTAGAATTTGTATTTGAAAAAACCAAAAAGTCTCAAATCTTGGCCTCAATCAATACAAATAAACTGGTTCTGAGCTGCTAGATATGACTGGCTTTCTGCTCTAGGGCTATCAGGGAGCCTGGTGTGGCAGGACGTCCTCCGTCTCTCTCTACCACAGATGGCTGTGCAGATGGAAGACATAACCCAGGCCAGGTCAAAGGCCCAGCAAGGGGTCATCTCCAGGGGCCAAAAAGTCTGCAACCCTGGCTAACAATCAACAGTATGGAGAGCAGATGTGGGAAGAGATAAAAGAAAAATAAATATCATTGACCAAAAAAAAAAAAATAAAAAAAATCTGTAGTCAAGTATTGTCTTGCTGGTAAATTAGCTTTTTAAAGGTTGCCTGGATTTACAGAGCTCTTTCTAAGATACTGGCAGAGAAAGAGATTATGGAGAGTAGTGAATAGTTATAATCACTTGGGGGGAAAAAATGAAAAACGTAATGAACTTGAAAACTAGAGTCAATTGTATTAGTGACACCTTAGTAATGTCCTGCATAAGGGCTTCACTGTCCTTAATTTTTCATCTCCAAGGAATAGCAATAATGATCTCGTTACCTCAGGAGAGCTGTTCCAGATCTAGAGTTTCTCTAAGCAGAGCAAAGTATGTTGGAAGCACAGTAGCCTGGATTCCTCACATCCTTGTCCCATTTAACAAACAGAGAAGTGGAAGCAAGGGCAACTGAGTCATCTCAAACTAGGCCAGACAAATGTGACAATCATCCTTCTCAGAACTGGATTTCCTGCTGAGCTAATCCACAGAGGAGTGAGTGTGTGTGTGTGTGTGTGTCTGTGTGTAGCGGAGGGTGGAGGGTAGCTGGAGTGAGATATCAGGGAAAACTTGGAGCAGCTAGTGCCGAAGATATCTCATTCTGGGAGCTGAGAGTCTTTTGATGTCATGAGGTGGTATCCAGCTGTTGCCTGGTGAGCCCATCCTGGCACTGGTTAGCAATTGCTGTCAAAGCATGCAGCAGCTGGGCTGACTACCATCTAGACAGGAGATGAAGAAAAGGACTTGTTAGCAGCATAGTGGAAATGTAGCTGTGGATGGGACAGAGGAATCTGAAAACAAAGGGCTGACATGGGAAGAAATGCAGAAAGAGAATAACAGTTGAGCAGATGTAATGGACATAAGAGACCTGAAACTCTACAAAAGTTTTTCTTCTGTGTGTAGATTCACCAGATTAAAGCTAGCCTAAAGATGTCCGTCCATAGAGTTCCTTCAATGAAATACATAACCTGTGTAGACCTAGCTCAGAAATCCAGTTAAACGAATTCACTTGTTAATCTTTCCAAGAACATTTATGAGCATGTCAGGATCACAGATGAGCAAAGGGGTTAAGGCCACAGTCAGATTAAGTGAAAGCTCAAAAAGAACAGTCAGTTTAAGGCTATCCTAAACCTTGATATAGCATCCAGTGATTAAGGCCATAAGAAAGGGGTTACAGGGCCAGCCCACTTGTGACAGGACAATGAGAAACCAGGAGAGGTTTGTCTCCGACAAGAGAAACTAGAAAAGGTGGTGGGTTTTTTGTGGGGAGAGCCTGATTAGTTTTTTGCAGGCTGCTCTCCTCATGTTGTTCCCAGCAGATACAATGGTTGGATAAGGAAATTTTGAGTGTATGTTTCTACTTGTCTCATTTAATATCTCTTAATGTTACAGAATCACAGGAAGATAGGTTGAGTAGAAAATCTTGGGTCAGTTGGTAAAGTGAGCTTCAGCAGCAGCAGTGGCTATAGTAAACCCTGGGGGCTGAACACTAAAATGGGCTGAGTAGGGGGCTCCCAAAGTCAGGGAAACACGAACAAAAGCTAAGGTACTCACAGGAACCCACAGTACTGAGAGCAAAGGTTGAGCCTTGGGTGGGGATTGCTAGGAGCAACTGTGACTGATCTAAATATCCTGTGAGCATGAGTGAGAAGAGTGTGTGATATGGTAGTTTGTGAGGAATGGTTCCTCTCCTAAAGAAGGTCAACATTGTTGCAGTACCAGAGAGCAACGTATAAGAGCCGCAGTTAATATTGAGGGGAATAAGTAGTCTGAGTTCCAAACGTTATAGTTATGACATGCTGTAGAGTTTGTTCCCCAGTGGCTGTTGGAGTTGCTGCACAAGTGATGTTGGAGGCTTACCCCTAAACAGTAGACGTAGCTCTGCAGCTCTCCAGTTGTAAAGAGTGTCTGGTGCCTGTCTGGGAAGCTGGGACCAAGAGTCTTCTGCTGTGCAGAAAGTGTGTCTATGTTGAGCTAAATCACCAGATCAAGGAGTTACATGAGGAAATAAGTAGGCTGCATATCTTTCATGAGGATGAGAGATAGATAGTATATTTTCAGAGACCCTACAGACTCAGGAGCCTCAACTCTTCTTTACATTGGAGATGTAGGTGAGTTCTGCACCATCTCACAAGAAGTCAATAGGCGGGAAGGCTAGCTAGAATGCTGCTATTCTCCAGTCTCACTGCATGCAACAACAAATGCTTCTATTTCTCCTGAAGATTTGCCATTAACAAACAGGTTTAGTGCCCTCTAAGCTGAGGGGGCTCCGGGTAAGGTTTCTCTCTTCTCAATGGTGCCAAGCAATAGTTCAGAAATTGACACACAGAAACTTGCACCTGAATGTAATTAAGCACTTCTTTACCGTGCAGTTGACTGTAGACTGGAACCGACTGCCAAGAGATGATGTGGAGTTTCCCTCTCTGGAGATACTCAAGAACTGTCTGGATGCAATTTTGTGCAATGTGCTCTAGGATCACTCTCCTTGAGCAGGGAGGTTGGACCAGCTGCCTGCACTGATGGTCCCTTCCAACCTTACCCATTCTGTGATTTTGAGCTAATCCAACACCCTACTCAAGAGAGGGACTAGCTTTCCTTCTCCTAATACATCTATACCTTTTTGTATTGTCTTACCATAAACTTCCACTGCTTCCTGTCAAAACTAAGTCCAGAAATTTGCTAATTGCTATGTGAACTTGTTTTTTTAAATCACTTTTAAAATGATGTCCTACTTCTAATGAATATCCTCTAACCCTAGAACTGCAGGATTTCATGAAAAACTGGTATGCATTCATTTTCTCCATCACTTTCCAGATTCTGCAAACCTGAGGAGTCTAGCATCTCCAAACTGAAGAGTCTCTATTGTCACTGGAAATGTTATGCAAGACATAGAGTTTCTTCTTATTAAAAAAAATACCTGGAAGAAGGAGGAGACATATAGTTGACAAAAATACGGATTTAGAATGAAGACAAGAAGTAGAGAGAGAAGCACAGTGAGAAACAGAGAAGACTGAGGAGGAAATAAAAGAAAGAGGAACTCGGTCAGACACACAAGTGTCTGCAAATGTGAAAAAC
The DNA here is from genome assembly GCA_013397155.1 of Irena cyanogastra. Lineage (NCBI taxonomy): Eukaryota > Metazoa > Chordata > Aves > Passeriformes > Irenidae > Irena > Irena cyanogastra. The sequence goes on along the minus strand of VWZV01009968.1, from coordinate 4,619 downwards.
AGGAAGCCTGGGTCCCTTTGCTTGGGATCACACTTCTGTGCCAGAATGGCTTTTGGGAACAAGAATTGTGTTGGTCTTGGGAATTTACAAAGAGGATAGAGAACGTCACACATGATACTTACCTACCTGATGCATCTCCTGGACAGTAGGCACCTATCTTATAGTGAAGAAAATCGAGGGATGGACATCAGCAAAACATCTGGTTGGAAAGAGTTTGCAGATTCCTTTTAGGACTGGCAGATAGATAAATGATTCTCCTCACGTGCTGTATGACTGTGCAGACACTTGTCCGTTACTATTTTCCCCTTAGTTTATAGTTTTACTCCTTCTTTACTTCTCCTATGGGAACTTCACTGTGTTGTTTTGGTAGAGTTTTTGGGGAATTTTTTTTTTTGTTATAGACTCTCAGATTCAATCCTTTTCTGTGTTGTAATGTAGTCAACTTGTCAGGTAAAGCTTTACACTCAATAAAAGATCAGGGAATCTTGGTGGAATTATTTAAGCAAGAGGATGTCTTGGTGTTCTGCTAGGCAAAAGTGAGCTAGCACTGTAAGCAGCAACAAATTCAATACAATAGCTCAGAATGAATTAGACATGTCACTGCTAATCCCTAGATAAACAAGATAGAAGGAAATGTGTCAAAACAATAAAATACCTATTAAAACATCTGTAAAAGTAAACACTCATCCACAGTTAGCACTACTAGATGATGGAATGTTGTCAGCGAGGCAATGCAAAAAACAGAGGAGTTGAGGATTTATGTCAGCTTTGCTGGTGATTTCCACATTTGGAAAGAAATAAATAAGGAAAGTAAATCTGGAAGAAAAATATAAGAAAAAACCTATTTATTTTTAAATCCTACCCTTAATTTGGGGTTTCTAGTAATTTATACTTTTCTACTCTGGATCCACAGCGGGAAAGTGACAATTCACCAGGGTGTTCATGAACTGTGTGAAACAGTCAATGAAGACCTTTGGAGGAATAAATTAATTACTCTCTTTAGAACATACGTGGAAAGAAGATAAAGTCTGAGAGGAAGAGAGGTAGGAACCTAAAAAGTCTAAGACAGCTGGAGAGTCTCAGAGGCTCTGTAAAACACAGGGATTCTCAAGCTCTCTAATCCTATGCTGCTGATAGTTTATCAGCTAATAATGCATAAGTGAAATGCTGGGTAATAATGTTTTCAGAATGTTTTCTAGTATAATGCTTTCCAGAAAGGGAAAGAAGAGTCTATAAGCTGTTTTGTAAGGATGCTCTGGGGTGGGTCACCATATCCTCTGGTGTAAGAGCCTGAATGAGAGATGCGGGACTTCAGGCGGCTCTTTAAAATGTCGTTTATCGTATCCAAGATGTTACAGAAGTCCAGGGTCATGGGCAACAGAGCCTGTGTCTACAGCTGTCAGCTCCAGCTGCAGACACGCCTGAAGACCCTTTAATTTTGGTTACAATGCATTATATATTTTTCTTTGCTGAGCATCTTAATACATAACAACCAATCTATACCTTTACTATTACCTATAGCCTATCATAACTACTATAATTACCATATTCATGTTACTATTCTCCAATCACTAAAAGTTAGTATGTTACAGTTCAAGCTAGAAGTTGTTTTTCAGTTTTCTTGCAGTGGAAAATTCTGAGACCTTTTTTCTACTTGCAACATCAGCAGTCTTGTTTGCCTGTGGAATCTTTCTGCTTGGTAAAAACATCTTTTTGTTTATGGTCAGCTTATCCTTTGCTCTAAGTCATGAAAACCCCTTCTAGCTAACATACCTTTTGCCTTCTAGGTTATCCAGTAAGACTGGCTTAGCAATTCTTTTCTTCTATATCAAAACTTGCTTCCATCTCTGTTTCATTCTCAGATTCAGAAATCTTTCTGCCATGCATTCATATCTGTTAAACTTTCTTGTCAAACTTTCATCCTTCCCAACACTCTGGGAGAGTTGTGGGAGAGACATGCTACAGACTAAGGCAGCTGATGGTGATTGAGGCCAGAACCCTGGCTTTGCCTGACTTCTGAATGGTATGTTCGGCACCAACAACAGCTCAAAATCACAGAATGGGAGAGGTTGGAAGAGACCAGCAGTGCAGTCATCTGGTCCAACCTCCCTGCTCAAGCAGGGTCATCCTAGAGCACATTGACAGAATTGCATCCAGACAGTTCTTGAGTATCTCCAGAGAGGAAGACTNCTTGGGTATTGGCCACTCCTCCCCGCTTTGTATCATGAGTGAACTTTCTGAGGAGGCATCTGCTCCTCCCCCCTAAGTCACTGATGAACAAGTTTAACAATACTGGACCCAATATTGACCCTTGGCAGACACCACTAGTGACAAGCCTCCAGCTAGACCCTCTTCTACTGATTCCGTCCCTCTGTCATGTGCCATTCAGCCAGTTCTCAATCCACCTTGCTGTCCACTTATCCAGTCCATACTTCCTTAGTTTACATATGAGGACATTGTGAGAGGCAGTGTCAAAAGCCTTGTTGAAGTTGAAGTTGGCAATACCCTGTTACCGAATTTCTTAAAGACCTCAGCCATGATTGAGTTGTGGAGTGATTTCTGAGTTGTCTGAGCTGTAGGCCTTGATTTTAGGCCTGTGTGTAGTTAGCTAGGCTGTGTGTCGCAGCAAGAAATTTCTTCTTAAAGTTTGCCTCATTATAGATAGAGTAATTATAAGACTAGCACCGTAGCACCTTTAACTCTGGAATTGGTTACGTTCTTTTCACTTGGCATGCCAATCCGAGAGCACCTGTTACTGTAAACTATTTGTATGTCTATATAACCCACCATCTTAGCAGATAAATCGGACTTCACATTGCTTGATCATATTGGTCTGACATGTGTTAAGTCTAGTTCCAGCCCCCTCCCTCGAGGCCCTGGATTTAATACCATCATCAATACCCACTGCTCTCCCCTCATCCATCCAGGTAGTTGTCCCATCATGGAAGACCATCAGGTTGATCAAGCATGATTTACCTTTAGTGAGTCCATGCTGACTGCACCTAATCTCCTTCTTGTCATCCCTGTGGATAGAGATGGCCTCCAGAATGAGGCACTCCATCACCTTTCCAGTGATTGAGTTAGGCTGACTGACTGGTATTTCTCTGGGTTCTCCTTGCCCCTTTTGAAGACTGAGGCGACATTTACTCTTTCCAGTGCTCAGGCACCTCTCCTGATCTCTGCAACATTTCAAAGATGACCATTAAAAGCCTTGCTGTGGTGTCCACCAACTCTCTCAGCACTCGTGGGTGCATCCCATCAAGACCCATGGACCTGCAGACATCAAAGCTCTCTCTAGAAATGTGTTCTCTAAACCAATCCTCCCTAAATGAGGGAAAGTCTTCCTTCCAACGTTCCTTTATCCTGGTCCCTTGAGTCAAAGATTCTGAAAGGTTGGCCATGTCAGTGAAGACTGATGCAATGAAAGCATTCAGTTACTCTGCCTTCTCTGCATCCTTTTTTTTACCAGGGTCCTCTCTCCATCTAGCAATGGGCCCATGGTTCCCCTGGTTTTCCTTTTGTTATTGATGTATTTGAAGAAGCTCTTGTTGTCCATTATATCCTTGGCCATATTTAGTTGCATGTGGGCTTTGGCCTTTCTTGTCTCATTTCTAGTTACTCTGACAATGTCTTTATATTCATTCCACGTGACCTGTCTCTGCTCCCACCTCCTGTGTATTTCCTCTTTATGTTTGATTAATGACAGTAGTTCTTTATTCATCCACACAGTCTGCTTTCTCCCTTTGCTGGTACATCAGGATGCATCATTCTTGAACTTGGAGGATCTGATCCTTGAATATCAACCAACTCTCTTACATCCCTCTTCCCTGCAGAGCGTGTTCCCATGGGATTCTTCCCAGGAAATCTCTGAAGAGTTTAAAGTTAGCTGTCTTGAAGTCCAAGTTCATAATTTTGCTTGCTGTCCTGTTTCTTCCTTGCCTGTACTGAACTCCACAGTCTCATGGTCACTACAGCCAAGGCTGCCCCCAGCCTTCACATCTGATAGAATCAATTAGGTTAGAAAAGACCTCTGAGATTGAGTCCAACCTATGACCAAACACCACCATGTCAACTAGATCAACTAGATTAAGGTCTTTCCTTAAACACCTCTACCACCTCCCTAGGAAACTCATGTCAATAGTCCATCACCCTTTCTTCCTAATGTTCGACCTAAACCTCCCCTTGCACTGCTTAAAACTATGTTCTCTTGTCCTATTGCTAGTTACCTAGGAGAAGAGGCCGACCCCCACATGCCTACAACTTCCAACAATGCTTTCCCTGTTTGTTAGTATAAGGTCAAGCAGCACACCATTCCTTCTGGGGTTCTTCATTACTTCTGTCAGGAAGTTGTCATCAGTGACAACTGATGGAATAGGAACGTCCTAGACTGTTTGTGCTTCTCTCTGTTTCTTCTCCAGAAGATGTCAGGTTAGTTGAAGTCCCCCACAAAGGTAATTAAATGGGAAAAAAAAAAGAGTGAGTGGGGGGGGAGGTAGAGAATGTATGTCTGGTATTTTTTAAATTGCTTTCTGGTTTTGAGCCTTGTTCAAGATTTTCCCAATAAGCAGAAAGTCTAGGAACTTACTTTGTAGGTAGAGCCGGGTGCTAGGTGCAGCTCC
>VWZV01009967.1:0-25101 GCA_013397155.1 Irena cyanogastra | reverse complement strand
GGCCCCGTGTGCCGCCGCCGCCGCCTCCCGGCCCGGCCCGGCCCGGCCCGCCTGCGTGGTTTCCGCGGGCGCCGCGCTGCAGCTTATCCTCGGCCTGAGAGCGCCGGTGGGTCCTGCCCGGCAGGCAAGGCTGGCCGTGCTGGTGCAGGAATGGGACTGGCGTGCAGAGCTCCGGAGCTTGCGGAGAAAGGCAGCGGGCGCAGAGAATCACCCCGTGTGGCGTTCTTACTGAGGAGGCGGTGTCTCCGGGGAGAAAGCGCTCGGTCACCACGGTGTGACCATCATCGGGAAACTTCACTTTCCGACGGGAGTGGGAAAGTTTGGTGGTGAGTCATTTTCTCGTTAAAGAGTGAATCTGGACTTCGAAAGCAATTTGTTTTCCGGTGTAAGACTAGCAGAAGGTTCTGCAGAAACCGGTGTGTTCTGCGGCCAGCAGGATTTTCACGACTCACAACTCTCCCTGATTAACTGATAGACAAACTGATGCTTGTGCCCGAAAAAAAAAACCAACAAAACCCCAAACAAACAAACAAAAGAAACAGAAAAGGCAACAAAACCCACTCAAACAAACAAAAAGACTACAGGATCTTTTCAATTACTGTTTTGGTTTTTTTCCTGTATGATAGATCATGGAATATAACCGGATTTCAGTAAGATATCTTAAATACAAGTCTCTGTTATCAAGGTTTACAGTTCATAGCTCCAAGCCTAGAACGAAAAAGAAAGCCTCTGATTTAACTAAAATGTATCCACACAAAGTTACTATATCGACCTCATAAATCAAAACCGGATATACATTTAATATCGTTTAATTAACTCTGGACATACCAGAATAGATTTATTTGTTACTACATGAATTATCAGACTAAGTTCTATTAGGTCTGTTTTGCAAGAGATCATAACTATAATGTCTTTTGCTGTCTTACGATTTATTGTAGGAAAGATATAAAGTGAAGTGCCCACTGTTAGCGCAAACTGGCAAAGCTTTTTTCTTGGGGAACAAGGTTACAACGGTTTAGAGGAAGCAAGTTCTTGTGGTTAGCCTCTTTCAAAACACCTGTTTGAATTGCAGCTGACAAAGACATGAAATAATCAACTCTGCCTATATTGCAAATGTCTAGATTTACTTGACCATGGTGAATTTTAACTGCATTCATTGTAGTGAAGACAGGGTCAGTTAAAAAAAGGAGAAAATTCTTAATTCCTAAGATACTAGATGGTATTTGTATTCTTGACCGTTATATTTATGCAATTTATACACTGCATGCAAAGTTGTTAATACTTATGTGGGATGTCATCCAGAAACTTTCACCAATTACTTGGCTTTTAGTCTACTTTTATCAGCACACCTTTCAGCACACCTTACATGCTCTCCATCTTTTCACTTCACAAGACGTGGAATTTACAGTGGCATGTTTTTTTTTAAATTGGGATTTTAGCAGATGTGGTTGGTGGCAGTTAGGCTTGCCTCCAGGATTCTCTTCTATGGATTTTCCCACAAACCATCTCTTCAATCTGTTCCTCATGTTCAAAAGTTTCTGAGTTAATTGCAATAAAACAACTCTTACGCATCACTTTGCAAAGCATGTTAGGAAGTCTGATCTCATAATAGATATAAGTTACCTGGTATCTAATATGGAATTTAGTGAATAGTGCTTATGGCTCTTACAAAAGGAACTAGGAGAGATAGCAGGGGTTCCATCTACTTGTTGTATTGGAACCAGAACATTTTTTCCCCTACTGGAGATTCACCTAGCAACAGGAACAAAAGACAGGTGAATTTAAAGAGGAGGCATACACTCTCTTTTCATATGGTCAAGACATCTTATTCTTGGTTATGCCAATATGATTTGTAAATTTAATTGTTTTCAAACTGCATCTTAACACCAATCAAAACTTTATTAGGTAAACAACAAGCTATCTACTTGATATGCTGTGCATCCGAAGTACTTTACACTATTATAGTGGGTTCTGGGTAATCTTCATATGGAATTTGTATGGTGCTTTCGACAATGGAGAAAAAACATCTCATTATTTCTTAGCTTGATTTTGATAAAAAGTTTTTTTTTCTTTTTATTTTTCTTTTTATTTTCCTTTTTTCCTTTTTTTTTCCCCTACAAAACCCACATGATTTGGCCCCTGGAATTCATTTACATTTCTCACTACCATATGGAGTAGCAATTTTTATTTACCAAAAGCCTTGGTAGACTTTTAGTTTATTCATCTTTCTTGTTCCAATATAGTATATGTCTGAGATAACTTCTTCACTTGCTAGATCAAGTTGTCTTTTTTTTTTTTTTAATATTTAGGATGAAATATTGCCTGCTAAATACTAGTAATGGTGGTGAAAGAATTAGACGTGTTATAAACGTGTGAACTTCAATGAGAGCCAGACAAATTATAAATACCGTATTTATGCTTGAAACTGTTATATGTTGAAGCAGGTAAGCAGCACACAAGAAAGCCACATGATCTGAAGTCATACAGAAATTTATAGAATATTTAAAAACTGAACACATGTTTTCAATAGTTAAATAGACTGAGTAGTACAATTTAGCCCACTATTCTTGAAAGATGTTAGTTATCCTAGGTTTCAAAGAGAACCTTTTCAGATTTTTCTCATTTCAAGTGAGTGCTTCAGAGAAGTTTAGAAAATATCAGACGAGTAGAGTTTAAATACAACAAATAATTTGTTTTGCTTCAAAATATAAACTAATATTTTATGGCTAAAGAACTATATTATTGTTATTATGTTCTCATTGCAAAATAACAGTGAGGAATTGATTTTCAGAATATTACTTGCATTAGCACCTTTCCAAGGCTTTTTGGATCACAATCTACTAATACTAAGACAGTATTTAAGGCCACATACTTTCATCATTTTAATAATTTGCAATATGTTCGTTAGAGCTGTAGCAAGTTATACCTAATTTAGTTGCTTCACTAAGAAGTACTGAATGAATAGTCAAAACAAACTGTATCAGGCAGGTCCCATTTCATTCCCCTGGGTATCAATGGCTAATTTCTGTTGGCATGAAAGGAAGCCAGATACACCCCATAGTCAAAATTTATTTCTTAGATTCAATAGGAGTAGCATTGGTCACAATTTTCTTCATCTCATTTGTCTACAGCTTGATTGGCAGACATTCTAACTTCACGTAAGCAATAAGAAAGATTTTCTAATTTTTCACTTTAAGACGTTTGCACAAAGTTAATGACAGACTTGGGAACATGAACTTCTCTCGTGCATTCTTCACTTTAGATTAACTTTCAGAAATTCTTCCTAGCTCATTATGCTGCCTACAATCTGAAAACATGCATATGCACTATATTGTCTTTGTCTCCTATAAAGACTTATAGCCATTATGCAATTTCAAACCATTTCCACAGAATATTATTCAACTCAAAACTCTGCATTTTGTTCCAAACTATGTTATTATATTAAATGCAGCCCTAGAAAATCCTGACACAATAAGGAACAACATTTAGCAATGGAAAAATCTTGAATTGTGCCAATTTAGTTGTAGAAGCTAAGAATGACAGGACAACAAGAAACTTGAAAAAATTAAATGCAAAACCATGCTTGACTTTTTCCTCTGTCTTGTGAAATTAAAAGCAATCCCTAGCCACAAATAAAGAATCTCAACTTCTGTAAATACTTCATGACATCTATTTTGTTCTGTATATTCTTCCCTGCCTTAATGGCAGAAATTGTATTGTGACTTCCCCTGCTTTACATGCAGTGTCAATCACTGGATTATGTTATAAATATCCCAGTTAAACATATCTTGGAACAGAAATGGATACTAGCTGAGATACTAGATACCATCACCATCTCATCCCCTGACAAAATGTTCAGCACCTGAAAAAATTGTCTGCTAAGGATATAATTGCTGCATTAAACCTAGAACACCAAAACTTTGAAATTATATTTTAGATTCTAAAACCTAGCCGAGGAAGGAGCTAAATTTGACAGTAGTACCTATGCCCAAGTAACATGAAGTTTGCTCTGGAGAAACGACAGCATATTCAAATATTGATGAGAGAGGAGGCAGCAGTGAAAGAGTGTCTTCCTGCAGCACAAAGCCTGCCGAGAGGCAGTTACCTTCCAGGATTTGCGTCCACATTCTCCATCCTTGGAAGGTCCATGCGTTCCTAAGTTGTTTTGAGGCAATCCAAGACCAAGATTGGACTTCAGTGAAGGAGATAGAAAGATGAGAGTTGGAAGGAGTACGTGAGCAAAAGAAAGTGCTGTAGGAAAGAAGCATGAGGCAGAAGACCTGCCTTCAGATCAGTGCTTCAGATCCTCCTGGCAGCCTCTGAGGCACTAGACACTATAGCCTGGGAATGAGACTCTGAGCATCTTCAAATGTATATCGCTCTCATAAAGTAGTTTAAATGTGAGGATGTATTACAAGCAAAATTTTTTCCCTTTAAATGAACACTGACCCTCCAGCTAACTATTCTTTTGACCTCATGGAAACAGTCCAATTTTTCAAATTTTTAATACTATTTCACTGGAAAATTGCAAACCCAGAATACAGTTATTTTATTCATCAGGAAATTAATTCATTTTCTGGTGGAATCTCAGTATTCCTGTTCTTACTCATGTACTATAGTTTTACATTTTAAAATCAAAGAAGTTCAAAACATTTATTCTAAATTCTTTTTCATTGTATGCCAAATAGATTACTATTATTTCTGAGCTAATATCTGTTCAGCAAACCACATTATTTAGTGTATCAGAGCTGTTTACACAGTTTTTAAAAATTGATCCTTCGCTATGAGTAGCATGTAAAAACATATGCATGTTAGTAATTCTCTTCTAAAAGAGGTAAATTAAAGACAAACAGAAATACTGTGTATTCATTTCAAAACAAAGTATCGCTGAAACTGGAATCTTGGATATAATGGAATACAAGAAAATGAAACAGAAGAATTTAGAGGGTCTTTTTTGGACTTTATATGAACTATGAATCATATTGACTGAGTGATCCATAACATTCTCTTCATCATTCAGTTGTTTATTGTTATGTCGCAGTAAGTTGGTAGTACCTGCAGAACAAGGCTGGTGGTAAAAGGCTAATTTGCACTAAGCAATTTTAAAATGGCTGTATTCCATGGTTTTGGACTGGAAAATATGTGTTTATTTCAAATTTTCACTCAACCGAGAAATATTTAGGTTTCAATATGTTGTCCTTCTTTCAGCTCTTGGGGCATTCATATCTGGTGTTCTGCTTTAGACATATCTCATGTGCACATTGAGTCCACAGCTACAGACCACAGCTTTAGCTGTAGCTCATAGCAACGGCTGAAGTCAAGGATGCTTAAGGGCTTCTCCTCAAAAGTGCCTTTTCAGTTTTTTCTAANTTCCTTCTCCTTCCTTCCTTCCTTTTCCATCACACAATGTGCACCTACTCCGTGACAGTATTCCTGAGCACTATATACAATTTTTCTTTTTTCCGTTACTATGTTTGTAAAGAATAACTACACCAAATCAATATAAACACCACAGGGAATAACTGCTACATATTTGCATTGTAGGTACTCTAAATACTTTGAGAATTGTATACATAAGTTACCTCCTATTTTTATAGCAAAGAAATAAAATTGCTTTCAGCACAGCTAGCTTTAAAATTGATATCCCAAAGTACATTTATTTTCAAATAGTTGGAAAAAATATGCTTAAATACAAACAATCAGGCCAGGAATATTCAAAATGCCTATTGTTGGCCTAGTTTTTGAAACAGATGAAAATTGAATCAGGTTTTTGAAAATACACATATTAAAAAGAAGGTTTTTTTTAAATCTTAAAGTATATTTTTTAAGATAATAAAAGAGCTTACAGATTGCTTAGTCCTGTTTTTGGCATGATACATTTACTGGACAGTGCAAAGCAAACAAGAAAGTTACCTCAGATAACAAAAATAATCTTCAAAAGCAGAAATTACTGTTGATGCTCCCCTTTCATTTAAAAGAGCTCTTTCTCTTATAAAGCTATTAGCACCACTTTAATTTATGCAGTTAATTTTTCCATCCAGTTCATAGGCCAATCCCAAGAGGGAAAAAATGGCCCCAGCTCTATCCCTTATATAAGGCAGGCAGATTTAGCAAGTCTTGATCTGAGAAAGTAGTAATACAAATGCTTAAGATTAAACATGTGGTTATATGCTTTTTTTGAATTAGAATCTGTGTCAGAATGCTTATTTAGCTACAATTCTGATATTAAGAAAATCTTGTGTTGGCTGACCTAATACAGAAAGTGGCATTGCTTTGAACGTTCCTTTTGTTTTATACATTTATGGTAAGATACATGGAACATATAAATATTTGTATGAGACACATAAATTAGGTAATAAACATTTTGTGTCTTATTTTCAAAATTATTTTTGTGATGCCTATTGTAGTAAGATATGACTATGACTAAGACCAAGAGAAAACTTCTAGATACAGTGATATAAAAACTCTGAACCACTCATACTTGTGAACAAATGAGTTCTGCACACAGATGAGTTCTCATAGGATATATTTGAAACTAATAAATGCTGCTATAAATTGAGTTCTTGGTACATACACCACCCCATGCTATTGTTACTGTGTGTCACTACAGCATGAAAGTAGAAAATACTTAAATAATTCAACTATTAAAGATGTTTCAACTATTAAAGGTGTTGGTACCTCCAGCTATCATAGCTGGCTCATGGGCTGATAAATGCACAGGTTGGCCACAAATAAGCAAGACCAAGGAGCTAATATTCCTTTAAGTCTCAGTTCTCCAGGATGGGCACTTGCATCTGACAAACTGCAAATGTTTTTCACTGGTATCTTCGGTTTAAATCTCTACAACAGGAAAATGTAAAAGCCCACTAGGACACAGTGTAGCATAAAAACACAAGCCAGTTTTAAATGAAGTATTTTGGGTACTGGCAACAGTCAAGCTGTGATAGCAGAAAGCTTACTCTTGTGCAAGAAGTTTATTCTGCTGCATGGGCATCTTTAGCAGCCTGTTCTGCACTTCATGCTATTGTAGGGTGGCTGCTATGCAACATTTTGCATAATACCTGCCATGCAAAATGTATCCAGTAGAGCAGAGGCACCTGACAAAAACCACTTAACTGGGCTAGAACTACACTGCACAAGAATATATGTAAAGCACATTTAACATGTAATAAGGTATATTATATATAAAGCTATAAATGCACAGTTTTGCCTAATAAGTTTTGCCTCTTCATTATACCACATCCCCCTTATCAGAACTTTCCTGTGTAAAATGTGGCTGGTCTTGAGATGCATGCTCTCTAGAAAGAGAATGCAATTCACAAGACATGGAAGAAATGAGGCATTTCTGAATGAACACTACTTATAGTAGGACATGTGTGCAAATTAAGAGTAAATCTCCAAATACCTACAGTTATTGCAAGATTCTCAGATGAAATGGACAACTTCAAGACTGCTGCTGCTTGTAGGACACAGTGAAAAACCAGCAAATGTCTCTCTCTTTGCTGTTAATCCCAGTGACAACAACAAGATCCTGGGTCCCCCAGGCCCATGGTAGGTTGCCACTGCATCGCAGGGAGATAGCTGATGTGTCAGAATGCATTAACTTTCTTGGCAGGTGGGCAACGAAGGACTGTACGAAGAGGTATTAGGTGATTAAGCAGTATGAAAGCATGATAGTAACTTCAATTAACAGAAAGGATATAGAAACATTTGGAAAATACTCATGTAACAACAGCAGGGACACAATTTTAAATACAGAAAAAATAAGAAGTAAAGGATAGGTGAAAACTCCTATATTCACAAATTAGGGATTATAAACAAAGATTAGAATTACATAGGAAAATAGAAAAGTACAAAAATAATTGCCTTGTTAACCACAACAAATTGAAATTAATGTAATGTTTATTCTCCTGTTATCTTTCCAAATGTCTGCCAATTCATAAAAGCAGCCATTTTAGCTACACAAAGTAAGTGATGTACCTTATATGGGATAGAGAATTATACTGCTATTTATTATGAGTATTAAAATCACTTATTTACAAAAACAACAGTGGAGAATAATGAGGAAGATAAGTTCTAACAGACACAGGAACAGAAATTCCTGTGAAATAAAGAAATATCCTTAAAAGCACTGTATGATACCTTAGTGCCTTACTTGGTACTTCATTACATCCTGTTTTGTATAACATGTTTTTTGTAACTCTGCCCAAGACACTGCACACATTACTGTGATAAGACCGGAGAGAGGGGGAATACTGAGGGGGAGAGAGGCTACATAATTCTTCTTGTAAATCCTTTGGGTTTTAGAATAACTTGCACATGTTACACAAGTTCCTTCTACTCTGTGCAATGACAGTAGTATGACCAGACTGAAAATGCTTGGAATCCACAGAAGTAGTGATTTTTGGAAACTGACAAATGATACATTTGGGAAAAGATCTTAAAGCTTTTTCTTTCAGCTCTTGAAGAAGTCTATAAACTGTTGAAATTTTTATTTATTTGCAGATAAAAAGTACAGTGCTTGCTATTTTTGGAGAATATTGTATGATGAAATATGAGAATTCCTTTACTTCTAAAGAGATCATTGTATGATAAAGTATGATAATTCCTATACTTCTAAAGGCTCAATAGAATGCATAAGTACTATGCGTGTATGACTTCGTATATGTCAAAATAATTTTAAAAAGCTTTATCTTTAGGGGAAAAGTGCTATGTTAGAAAACTTTAGTAGTGTATTATCAGCATCAGTTATATAATTGTTATACATTACAGACATTTTTAGACTGTCATATTCAACTGTCATTTATATTGGGAAGAGACTAAAACAAAAGAGTCCACTAACAAGAAATAAAAGATATTAATGTCAATCACTTCTAAACCTCTTCAAAATTACAGAAAGTGTCAAAAGAATGATGAAAACAATATTCAAATGACAACTGTAGAAACATTATTCAAATTACAATCATGTCAGGCTGTTCCTTGCAAGCTCTCAAAGTCGTAGTAGGTTTATGTTTGTTTTTCTTTCATTCAAAACAAACAAGCAAACAAACAAATAAAAAACTCCATACCAAAACCAAAAACAACCAAACAAAAATACACACCAAAATTCCAAAATTAAAAACCCATTTTTATTACTTCCTTGGTGTTAATGAACTATGCTATCGAAACAGACATCTTCTTTAAAGAAGTGGCCACTTTTCCAAATATAGAGAATCAAACACCAAACAAAGAAACAAATCAAATCACTCCTCTGTGCACATGCCCCGGCCAGCCGGATTGTATGTCACATTTGGAACAGTTTCCATGCCGAATCAAACCTTTCATTCCCAAATATACTGGTGCAGAGAAAGCCAAGGGCCAGATTTAAGTTTCAGTCTTCAGCTATTTTGTTTCAGACCAAGATCAGAAGTCAACATTGATAAATACTGTTTTGTCCATGGATGTTACCCTCTTGCTCCACTAAATCTCTTCTCAGTCTGTTAGGTCTTTCTGCAGCATTTTAGAGCTATTCATTCATGCCTTTGTCTGGTTGGTTAAACTGCATCTCTCTTAGTTGATGCCTGACTTATAAACTTACCCTGCACAAGGATCAGTTTTATTTCCCTTCAGCTCCCTACATAATTTATGTAAACCACCAGAGGGGTACCTAAGTGCTGGCAGCAGATAACATGATGTTCAGTTCTAGCTGTCCTACATCTTATTATGACCTCCAGCCTGGCTAGGAAGGAATGAGCTGGTCAAAACCAGTCAAAACCCAGTCCTATCTGGAAATAGCTGAGAAAATTATTTCTCATGGACAGTCCTGCGACAACTGTTCTGAAAGTGAACATTGGTTTGTGTGCAGTATGTGGCTATTGATGAGTTCTTGCTGATGCTAAACTCAAGCCAAAAAGTATCAGCTAAAATAGTAGTCAATAATGTCTTTATATCTAGGAAATCCCTTCCAGTTCTGCCAGAAGAATGACTTCCTATGACTGAACTACAACCTAAAACAGAGCTGGATATAAACCCACTGATGAGTAGGGAACTCTAACTTAGCCAGCTGTCATATTTCCTAAGCGGCCCAGTACCACAAACAGAGGGACCTTCCACTGTTTTCATGTAAAATTTTTTATTTGATTCAATGACTCTTTCCTTATATTTTTAGGTGGTCCCAAATGTTAAGGAGACTGTTTGAACCTGTGGAATGATGCATGTGTTCTTTTGCACAGCAGGACTTTATATGATAAGCATACATAAGTTGAAGATGAAGACTATGGACTCGTCTTGAGCTTGAAATTCATTTCTCTATCAATGAGGACCATAAAAAATTTGTTTCCTGTGAAAACTGCATTTTCTGAATTTTCAGTTTTTCTATGCCTGTACCTATATAATATTAACACCACTTCTCCCCCTTTCACTTTCCCAGTTCTTTACAGTGTAAAGTATATAGTTTTGGTTAAACATTTCCACCAGCTATCTCATTCTCTAGGATCTGAAAAACACAGTTTTCTAAATACATAGTAAATACTGTGAAATTTTGTATTTCAGGAAGTGTAATTTTCTTTATACATGCTATAGAAATAAAATTTTGAGTTAGTATGCTCTGTTTGCAGAGTCAGATTGTGATGTCACTGAGAAATATCTGCATATAACAGATATGAAAGGAATATATTCCTTTGACAGAATGAAAGGAAATGACGGAATGATGGGAAAGGAAAGGATGAAAGGAAGTAACAGGATGAAAACTATATGTGATATGGTCAAGCCATGTAGGCACTGGCAAAGCTAAACACTCAGTTAAGTGATGTGTAGTAAACCTGTATTGATACTTGGCAGAGAAAAACTGTGAATTACCAAAATTGGAGAAAAGTGTAATTTTTGTTACCTTAGTGAGATTTGAGGGTTTATGCAGTTGTCATCCCCGATTTTCTTCTGATGGCATTTTTAATTAAGGTCCCAGAGAAACAAATATTAGTTGGTGAAACTGAGAATTAATAATTAAAATGTAGTGTCTTAAGAAGAAAAGCTGTAAAAGACATAAACCGGTAAGTGAAAGAAAGTACAATGCCTAGAGGAAGGAATATTGTGTGCAATTTAGAAATAAGACCTCTCTTTTCCTTGGTACTTGCAGCTTATGAAACTGTTGCTTGTGTAATTTTTCTGTAATTCTTCTGCAGTATCCATACCTTATATTGCCTTGTAAGTGTGATCAAATGAAAATTAGAGAACAGAAATGTAGGGTTTTGGTGTACTTCATAAGATTTCTTTTACATATCAAACCTGAATTTAAGCAATGCCATGTAATGGTTATATTGAACTGCATATCCTGCATTAAAAAAACAAGAATGAACGAATACTGAAAACAAAAACCTTATACCAAGGAATTTTGGAATTGCTGTTCTTCCTGTTAATTTTTTTTTGAAGAAGAAGAAAATCTGATCCTAAAGATCAACTTTTGAATATAATACAGATCCTAAAGCCACATTAAACATTAATAAAAGCTATTTATCAAAATAAGAACACTAATAAAAAAATCACTGAGTCAGCCACGTGTGACTAGTTGACAGCAAAAATAAAGCAAAAGACATCAACATTTGTCTCTTCAAAAATTAGGAACAAAACAATGAAACGAGCATTCAGTAGATGTGATGAAAAAATGTGCAGAAAAACATATTTATGAAGGATACAGAAAGAAAGGAATATTACACTTAGTTATAATTAAATCCATAGGGTTTCCACTGGGACTTGTTTGAATTAAGGCATAATTTTTAGACAAAGCAAGACTAATTTGAAATTTGTCAGCTGTGAATAATTTACTTTGTCCTTTTCTAAAGCAGCAGTAGCAACAGTTTTTGCTTATCTGATTATTAATCTAAGATAATATCTCCAAACTCAACTCACTGTAAGTGTGAACTTACTGGGGCTTTATCTTTAAAATTTATCCTTTTCACTGCTGTCTTTTTCTTAGTGTGACTTGCTGAGTATCTTGCTCTATAAAACAGGTTATAGAACTGGAAATGGTCTGTAGCATGGAAGTTAGTCCTGAAGTCCTCACTCAGTGAAATACATGTTTTGTGCAAGTGGCTTTGTCCATGATTCCAGAAGTCTTTGGAACAAAGGTGGTGCAGCAGCTCTAGCTCTGGCTCTGCTGGCACATCCTGGTTGCAGCAGCTCTTCCGTGTCACAGACTACTCATAGCAAGTGTAGCCCCAGCCAAGCCTGCAAAGCCAAGTTCTGTTCTTGGTGACACTGATACAGCTCTGAGTACAGGCTGGCCTGTCCTATTCATTCATGGCTCATACTGGTGTTAATGTCTTTGGATATGAAATTAATGTTCATTCAAGCAACTTCCCACTCATGTAATACTACTGTCTCTACTGAAATTATGGAAAGATATGACTAAGAGAAGACTTCAGAACTTTGTAAATATTCAGTTAATTTGCTACCAAATTGAAACTTCTTTGACACTGAAGTAGAAGTGACTGTGCTGAATTTATTGCAACTGCATCTTGTTTCAAACTGCCTCATAGTTTTATTTTAAGTTCTGCATGCTTCAGAGAGGAATATGGAATAATAAAAGTTTCAGCCAGGCTGTGTAAAAAGTGTTAGTAGGTATTTCCTTTCACCCTAGCATGAGTTTGGGAGAATCAGCTTTTACTCTCGTATATACTTGATGCAAGACTGCTAAGAAACATGCTGAGATTTTTTTCCTGTTTTTGCTTTCCATATCTGAAAGTAAGAAGCGATAGCAGTGTTTCTGTACTCTCAGTAAATAAATATTGCACCTTAACTGTATTCCCAGATTTAGATATGTGCCAATTCATTATTTAGGCATAATAAAAAAAATTTAAAATTCATCTTTATTAAAAAGTTATGGAGTTTGACATAATATCCTAGGGTGAAGCCAAGGACAGATAACACTCTAGCAAACTGGCTGTTAACTTCATTAATGACTGCTTTCCTCAAGCTTGCTATTAAAAAGTAAATTCAGTGGTTTAGAGCAGAAATGACATAATTTCAGTTGCTCTGCCCTCCTTTAAATAAGCTGTAGCATGATTTGAGGCATATTTGGGAGGGCAGGTGTTTTTAATTTGGAGTTTCAATCTTTATCGTTATTCTGTCTACCTTGGACCATGGATTTTCAGCAAAAATCCCAAACCAGGAAATTAGTAAATTGGCAGCATATCATTCAGCTAAAAATCTAAATATTAAAATTAGGCAGAGAGGGCACGAAGATCTGAAATGGTGTATCCTCCAGCTTCAATATAGGTAGAACTGATGGCAATTAAAATTCATCTCCAACCTACCCAGGAGTATTTTCCCTACATCTGTTAGGAACATTTCTCTCCATGCTTTTCTTTCACCACTATTACAAAAGAGAAATGCAGTCAAATGGAAACTAGTGTAAACTCCATGCAAACAATTAATACAGTTTCAGTATTGCTCTATTTTAGTGAAGCAATGCAAAGGATCATGCTACCAGCACAATGCTTAAGAAGCAGCAGTAGATTTTGAATAAAGAGCTCTGCATTCCACTGGCAGCTGAGGAGATCAAACAGAAAATATGCCAGCAGTATAGACCAATGCATTATCACCCCCTCCCTCTTGCTGCATAACTGTGCTTCATAATGTGCCATAACATTGGCAAGCACAGCTCAGAGCTTTTTAAGAACACAATCAAGCTCATGAATAATGGTTGAATCAGGAAAGTGATAATTAAATGAGACAACTGAATGCCGGTGGAGTCCCCAGTGGAAAATACTGTTCAGTGAAGATCATCTTCATTTTCCTGGGTTTAGTGGTACAGCACTGAAGATATTTTTTAAATGAATATTTTAATGAAAATATTGAAGTTCCCAAAAAGATATGAGGTATTTTCTTTTATGTGAGCTCTGTTTTCAAATGGAATGTATATGATGTGCTTCAAAGAGAGAGAGAGGAAAAAAAAAAGCTTTCATTCTTGATTCAGTGAGATAAAATATTTTCCTGATTTACCAAACTAGTTGACATTAATAAATTTATATTATAAAATGTAGCAAACAATAATTGGTAAATTGTAAACATCTTGGCTTAAATGTTTGCTTCATGTTTCTCCTTGTATTGGAGATATAGTTAGTTTTGTTCCACCTCCAGTTTCACCTACTTTGTGACCTTAGAGCAAACATGGTTAGCTGCTATTTATCAGTGGCCAGTCTCAAATTTTTATACAATAAGCATCTCTACTGTCTCCCTGTCCTGTCACCAGACATGCTCTTCCTAATGTGCTGCAAGGAGAGGCTGCCATGCTCCTTGCACATTAATCACCATGCAGTGGGTCTGAGAGCCAGGAGCTGCAAGACATACACACAGATCCTTTTCGGTTTTGTACTCTCCAACTGAGTGCTCTCCCACAGTTCACCCCTCAGAAATGAGAAATGAGTCTTGTTATGGAACGAAAAATTGCTTTTTGTAAAAGCACTAAAAGTCAAAGTGATTAAATGGCTTGACATTCACGTGGACATGATGGCATAATTTGACTGGAACACAATGGTTTTTGTGACTTATGGTGTGTGTTATATTCATTCAATACGATTTTTTCAGTAAAATTTTAGTTTCAGACTTTGCTATGCTGGTAAATGCAATGGAAATTTGAAGAATCCTTATACTACAAAGGACAAAAGCTCAAAAGCTTTATCACACCTAAACCAAGGTGGCAGAAACACATTCCTCTCACTTTTAGAGGGAGGATATTAGAACAGTGAAGGTTATTTATTCACAGACCATTGTACTTCACAGAATACAATGATCAGATCCATTGCAATCAAGGTTCTGGGTTGGGTATATATAAAAGCATAAACTGCTGTTAACCCACACAAGAATAATTAATAATACGCACTTTTTTTTTTCCAGTAAGGAAACTTAAGTTTCTCTCTCTTGTGCTTTGCCAGGTGCCTCAGAAAACTTGGCCAATGCAGATTTAACATATAATGGATGCTCACATATATTTTTAGACTCTCTTAGTTGTTCCAGATCTACTTTATCATGGACAAATCCAGTATTTTTCTACCGGAGGAAATTGAATGTGGTGATGGCCTGGTTGCAGAGATGGGGGTGGAGGTTTTTAGCGCTGTGTGGGAGTGATCACAGTGTTCATTCCATACCGCCAACGTCTTCACTGCTTTCAGCACAACAAGCTGGGCACCAGAAACCTGAAGTTCTTCTTGTTACGTATAGGTGTATAATTTGTGCCCATAAAATGTGTATATATGTGTGTATAAAATATTAGACTGAAATCTTTGTAAGACATGCTTCTTAAAAGCCACATTCCAAGCCAAGGAGGACGCTTGCAACGTTCACCAGCAGTTCTGGAGGGGACTCATTAACAACTGTTAAGACATGGCCAGGCCGGAGGCGGGCTTTCCTCGATGGCTACTTCCAGCCATCAACACCCGATAAGATATCTGATCTAGATAAGCAGGATCAGCGAAGAATTTTCACTCCACACCAGGCTCCAGATGGACACATTAATAATTCAACATCTTCTGGGAACAGCATTGTCCGAACTGATGCATAGCAAGACGGAAAATGAATATGCAGAGACAGGAGAGGCTTAAATGCATTGGCCTCGGGTGAAATAAACTGTATATAAGCTAAGCAGACCAGAACACTGGTGTGAACATTGGGGCTCTGATGCGATAGCGGTCAGGTCACTGTTCACCCAGCGTCAACCTCAGGCTCGACTCTGCATTCCTGCATTGTGGCTCTTTTTCGTTATTATACAAAAAAATATTTTTATTTGATTGGATGGATTGGCTCCTAGCATTTATAACATTCTTACCAGGCTTGCTGGAGCAGAGTGGAGTATTTCCTTAAAATTCCTGGCGAACTTGGTTCCTTCTGCTGTTCACCATGTCCCTACTGTCCTCTCCTTCCTCTGGAGCAGGACAGTGCTGATAGGGACAGCTGAGGCTTGTCTGAGCCAGTGGGGCCAGGGGGCATGGGGTCAGCGCCCTGGAAAAGATATTTCTCTCACACACACACACACACACACACACACACACACGGACAGACAGACAGACACGCGCACACCATGTTGCAGAGATTTTGAGGTGGCAGCGCAAGCAACTGCAGAGAGCTGAGCTCAGCCAATGGCTGCACAATCCCTATTTGGATGAACTAACTTCCAGGGTTTGTTTGTCCCTGTTTTCCTTTTTTTTTTTTTTTTTTTTTTNNNTTTTTTTTTTTGGGCTGGGGGCTAGAGGGGGAACGTTAAGCTATGGGAGATCTCAGCACATTACCTTTGTTACCCAAATACCTGGTGTAGTGAGCACCATCTTTGGGAAGCATTTTTTTTTTCCTTTATTCCCAGTGATGAATACCCTTTTGTGGGTAAATCACCTTCTCTTTTTTGCACTCTTGGTATTTAAACTGCTGCTGTTATTGTGGTTTTACTAAATTTTTATTTCAACTCATAATTTTTCATTTATTGTCCCTTCCTTACTGAAAGGGACTGGGGAAGGCAGTGGCTTGTTTGGAATTTAAAGGCCCTGCTGGGATTAAAATCAGCACAGACAGTAGAACTTCATAGGCTAGAACACTCTTCTGAAAGTTGGAAAAAACTCTGAATCCCCTTAGCTCTCAGGAAAACAGAATGATGTGGAGTAATGATTTAAATGGTTGTTTTCCAGCCATAATTGTTCCCTGATCCACTGTGGTGGCACATGTGCAAGCTGGTAGAACAGCAACTGAAGGCTCTTGCTTAGGATGAACTAAATGTAGCTCTGCATCAGCTTGATTTCCCTCCCACATACTAGAAGTTAAGTGGCTGAATTAAAAACTTCCTAGTTTTCTGTTTAATTTTAAGGATTTTTCAGTTATATTTGGGGGGGGTGGAGGGTGGGAAGTGAAAATTACTAGGAAGCAGTAAATCTAAACAGATCACGTCCATTTAGCTGTTGAATCAAAGAAGAAAGAGAAAATACAGTCTAGTCTCAGAGGACACCCTAAACTATGTTTCATATTTTTTCAGATAGTGCATATGACACTGGCATTATGGAAAAATAGATAGAGATGAAGTTATGCAGAGTGATGTTGCCAACTACACATTAGAGATGGGTCAGATTATTTATATGTGATTTCAGAAAAGCTGAAGAGGTGTAGAAAGCTCCTCATAGTTTCCCATATGCTAATCTGTATAAAAAATGTTGGGAAAATGTCTTGAAGTGCAGTATAAAAGAAAAATTTTAAAGTTTGGTCTTGTTAATAAAGTTAGAGGTGTCAGTAAAAATAATACAAAAATTCCTTTCTTTCTAAAAAAATAAGGTAGCTTTGTTGGCATGGGGTACCAGAGTTGATTTCAGTCGTGGTGTTTGTACTCTTTAGGGGGAATTATTTTTTGGTGAATAGGCTATTGTTATCCTCTCAGAGAGATGAGATTATTGCCCACATTTTGTCCCAGATTTAGCTAAAGAATACTTGCTTTAGGCTGGGATGTCAGTGCGAAGTAGAAAAAAAGATTATGCCAAAAAAAGCAAATACCAAAAATGGGTTAGCACCTTAAATAATCTTTAAAAGTTCATTGTTCATTTTGAGTACATCTTTAAAGCTGTATGGGATTGGTTAAATTTAGATCACATGTGAAAAATTTTACAATATCATTCCTGATGCAAAAACAGATGAAGAAATCTGGAAGGTGTCATGATCTCATAATCTAGTGAATTAGGAAGGATCTGAAAACCACAAAGCTTTAAATTACTACCTTTTCTTTGCCACTACCTTTCAAGTTAGCTTGAAGCATCTCTCTTAAATGGCTTCAGTATTCACAGCTGTAGGAAAGACATGACAATTTTTAAGTAATTCACAAGTTTATCAGAAGAAAAGATGTATTTTGCTTGGAAGAGAAACTTTTGGCTGAAAACCATCAAATGACTTTTTCTCCAGTTTTGGCCTGCACTGAGACTGAGTAACAAGGCATTTTAATTCTGACAAAAATGACTTAATATAGCCCCAAATTTATTATCTTGTCTCTTATTAGGCAGATGTTTGGGGATTTTGTATTCTTCAGTTGTCCTAGAATAGATTTTACAAAGGGGCCAACCTTTTCTTTCTTTCAGGTACAGAGAAACTTCAGAGTTAGGAAAAGTCAGAATTTTATGGATTGAGCTCTTTAGTCACAAGAGTTAACACTTGCTATCTTCATAAAAATTCATCTTAGTTGGTAAAGTTATGAATCTTTCCAAAGCCAAAGTTAGCACCTGGCTAAGTAAATATCTGCAAGAGTTTAGTAAGTAAAATCTCCAAAACCTGCCTCCCTTAGGATGTGGCTTGATCATTCTTTAATGCACTTCACATCTGCTACTTCCAGGAAAGGTATTCCATTGATTCTCTTTTTTAAATTAAGGAGACCTATGCTAATCCACACTGATTTTAGGATCTAGAGTCATATTACAAACTGTCTTGCCCATCAAAGAGCAGGCAGCTGACTTTCTTACTTAGAAGTATAATTCCTGACTGAGACAAAAATCTTTAAATTAAATTATTTTTAAAATTATAGCACTTACTGGAACAAATCATTCTGGGCCCCCTGTTTCATGCATTTCCCTCTCTAAAAAAGTCAATACAATAATTGATAAAAACAGGCCAGGAGCTCTTCTTCTCCTTTTAAAACGCCTTTATTAGGATCAGCTATGGGAGGGGAACTCGAGGGGCTGCGCACACCACTGCTGCTCCCACTGGGCACCACAGAGGAGGAGGTGCAAGTCGAATCTGCCACCCACGCTGCAGAATTGGGATTCCTTCCTCACGGGATAATACAGTAAGTAACACCATTTTAACAATATAACACATTTAAGCATACAGTTTTGGACCAGTCTTTAGGTTTATTCATCTCAATAATGACCCTTTCGCCTTCTATATCGGATGTGGTCCGTGGTGAGCTTCTGGGCACATCCTGGTCCCTGACTGAAGCCACGTGGCACCACGGGACTGCCACCATGCCTTCTGGGGAGCACTGCTGAAGAGAAGCAAGCTATGCTGAAGGCGCAACAAATGAAAGCAAGACCTGTTTACACAATCCAACGCTGCAAAATTAATGAAAACCACTAAATTCAGGCTTTCCACTGATCAAAACATCATTTGACTTTCTTTTTTGAGAGATAAATGTAAAAGAAATAGTTAAGAAAACAAAACAAAAGAGAATGGGATAGATGTCAAACAACTAAGAAACCTACAAACACTAGATGAGGGATTATAAGAAAAAAAAAGACTTATAGTTCAGAAATATAAACCAGGAGCTTGAATTAAGTACATTTCTTCCTCATAGCAAGTGCAGGAGTCTTTGTGTGCTTAAAAATACTGACCCAAGTGGCGCATGCATGATTAGCCAAGGAGGCCCGTGAGCCAGAGAAAAACTTTGTTGGGGGTTGGGTTTTTTCCTTCCTTTTCATTCCTTGTTACTAGTGGAATTTTTTCCCATTGAGTTGCTAAGAGGCACTGATGACTGGGTGCTTGACACTTTTTTTGGGAGTTTCTCCCTGGGGGACAGAGAGACCAGGAGAATAGAGGCAGAAAAAGAGACAAGGGCTGGGGAGTTGAGGACTCTCACTCACTCTTGGCTTTTTGAGGAGGACTGTTGCGCTCCGTCTTGGGGAAAGGAATTTCGCTACCGCTGCCTTCCCTCTGCTGCTGGGCCCCACACCCCTGTCTGCCCAGACATGCCGCAGGTTCCAGCTGTCGCTGCAGAGTTTTTGATACATCTCGTCCGCTGCCCCGGGATTTCTGCTCATCCCTGCCGTTCCAGCCTGCTGTTTCTGAGAGTCCTGCTGGGAGCACCGCATCGGCTGTCCCGGGGTTTGTGAAGCAAAGCCTCCCTTCCATCCCTCCCCATCTGGGCCGAGCCGCCATTACCGCCTGCTCCCTGAGCTCGCGGCACAGTGCCCCCTGCAGGCGCGAGGGAATCAGCGCACCTGCCCTGCCCACCGGGAGCCACCAGCGCCCCTGGCGGCCGCGCCCGGAACTGCACCAGAGGCTGAGAGGGCTGGGGCTGGGTCAACAGCTGTTTGCTGTTAATGCCGTGGTGCTGTTGTTGTTTGCCTTGTTATACACACTAGTAAAGAACTGTTATTCCCATTCTCATATCTGTGCCTGAGAGCTGCTTAAATTCAAAATTATAATAATTTGGAAGGAAGGTGTTTACATTCTCCATTCCGAGGGAGGCTCTTGCCTTCCCTAGCAGGCACCTGTCTTTCAAACTGAGACAAACTTCTATCTCATTGTTCTTGAATTCCAGTGCAATAATTTTATGTCTTGATTACATTGCAAATCTATTTGGACAACTTTCCTAGGCATTTAGAAGCAGCTAATTTTTCCAATTTGTGTGACAAATTTTATTTGTTTTTTCTGTTATATAAGTCACAGCTGCAGTATAGAAGCACTTATTTGTTTGTCCACATGTACTTCAGCTGTAAAGAGGAGTGTGGGTAAGAAAGAGCACTAGATGGGGGCCTATGAGATGATTCTCTTGATATCATATAGCCTCCTTAGATGATGAAAAGCTGATGTAATTAGGCAGTCTAATAGTTCTTTTATTACAAATTTTAGAAGTAGTTTCTTTTTGTTATATTCCATGGACAATTTTCAACACCACAGTATCTAACTGCAACATATGTGACTTTTCTCCAACTTAAAGAATAACAGTTAAGGTCTTTACCTAGTGACTCAGCACAAAATATTTTGCCCAAGTGGTGGATTTTTCACAGCTGTTAGTCCATTTCATGAAACGTGGATCCATTGAAACAGTTCTACAGCATTGAATAAGGCATCTAAGTTAATGCTCCAGTAATTATATTGTGTAATATTAGAGAGTTGATTTCATAATGCCTTAATTAAGGAATCATGTTATCAGTATGTACTTCCAGGGACTAAACACTTTAATTATTGTGCCCAATTTGGTAAAAAGCTGTCAATTGTTTGTGAAATGAAAGTAGAAAATGTTTTCAAGGACTACTTTGCTTTTCTTCTCTCTGAAGATACCTGTTGTATAACAGAGAACACAATTTTAGTAAGCCTGAAGGTTCTTCTCCCTTTTTGGTGCATGTCCCTGTCTCTCATTAATTTTGCATAACAAACAAAAGATGGAGCACTTCTCTGAGACCTAGAGACTGTGTTTTACCAACTTGTTTCTTGTGGTGAGTCGACCTGGCTTGTAAGGTACGACTTCCATAACCCAACTTACTTGTCAAAAGTCTTTTCTCCTTTATGACCTAATTGCCCTGTAGACCTCTTCCTCAGTTAGGCCTCATACTCTGATTTGCTCATTCATCTACCAACTTTAATCATCATCACTTTCAAGTACTATCTGTCAAGTGAGATTGTTACTAGCAGTAGATATTAAAATTGCTGTGGTTGGGAAGACACACATTCCAACCTCAAAGAAGCTCAAAGAAGGCCACTTATTCTAAAATGTGTGCAATTAAATGAAAACTATGTACCTTGAAGAATGGTAGTCTTTGAAGTTTCTCATTTGTTACTGTAGCAAATAAAGTAATTTGCTCTGAAGTAATCCACACAATCCAATAATTACCTTTTTAAACTCTTCGTCTGGTACAGTGAAGTTACATAAGCACATGCTATGACTTTGGTAACAGGAAAGAGTGAAATGGCATCAAAATCATATTTTGTAGACTGAATTCTACCCCGTAGAATGACCAATTTCTTTTTTGAAAAGGAATATAAGTCCTAAACGCTATCTTTTTATTTCTTTATTTAAATATATTCCTTCCCTTCTCTTCTCTTGTTAGATGTATTGATCATTATCAGGCCATTTTCTTTTCAAGGGGAGAGGCAGAAGGATGAAGTTTCACTCATAAAGAAGGCAAAATGAGAGGTCTTCTAGCATTTTAGTACTTGGCAGATCTTGCTCAACACAGAAAAATTAGGATATATGGCCAGACCATTGTCATTGCTAGTCCACCAGAAGCTGTTTAAAAACTTGCTTTAAGCTCCTTCTATAAACTTGTAACACTCAAAATGTTGTCTTTTTTCTTCTGCAGCTGTTTTTTCACTATTATTGGTCACATTATTAATTCACAGTGCATTGAAGATATACATGACACCAGCTTTAAAACATCTGATTGGTTTGCCTTTTCAGATGATCATTTATTCAAAGATTAATGTTCTCATAACACATGGCCAGAAAGTTGCAGATGACAGGAGCAGAAGATTAAAGCATTTGTTCTGTTGACCCTCTACTTTGCAAGCAGCATGTGTACATAAAAACAAGTCCTGTCTGAAACCTTGATTCCCTTGTAGCCAACCACAGATTTACTGAAAGTGAAAAGTGAGCAAAGGAATGGAGAAGAGAGCTGAATGAAGCATATATGTCACAATATGCCATCATTCATGCATGATTTCACCTATTACTTTATTCTGACTCATACAATCATAGAATATTAAGGGTTGGAAGGCACCTTAAAGACCATCTAGTCCCAGCCACCTCACACTAGACCAGGTTTACACAATGCCTTATCCAACCTGGCCTTGAACACTGCCAAGGTTGGGGCATCCCCAGTCTGCCTGGGCAATCTATTCCACCCTCAAAATAAAGAATTTCTTCCTATTATTTTTACAATCCACCCTTGAATACAGGTTACCTGAGGTTCTGGTCAATCAGTCACTTGGGGCAGATTTGAGTGAAGTGACATTGAACAACCAGCATTTACATGTACTTATATATATATATCACAGAATATTCTGAGTTGGATGGGACTCACAAGGATCATCAAGTCCGACTCCTGGCCCTGCACAGAACCATCACCCAGAGCCAGACCATGTGCCTGAGAATGTTATCTGAACATTTCTTGAACGCTGTCAGGCTTGAGCTGTGACCACTTCCCTGGGGTGGGAAGTGTTCCAGTGCACAGCCACACTCTAGATGCCTCCATTGTAGTGGAGAGGGAAGATACCCATGGATCCAGTGACACGACTTGATTGTTGCAATTTAGGTGTCTGCTGATCAAAGTGATAATTGCAGTCTTGATCTGTGGGGGTGGGGGAAGCCTCTGTAATGTAGACTTCAATGGGTTAATGCAGGTTCAGGTTCAGGTGAGAATACTCAGGCACCTTCCCTGAGGGGAGAGTTTTACACTGTCTGTTCCAACACTGGGTCACACACAGTCCTGTGGTGGAAGGCCCCAGAAGTCAGTCAGGGGTGGTCTTAGGTCGTTTATGATCCCTTTTAAGACATGACCTCTGTTTCTCTTATCACCATGGTTAAGCCATGTACCCGTGTCAGAGGGGAAGAATACCTTCAGGCCTACATGTGACTGTCCCAATACCTCCCTCAAGAGTGAGGTTTTCACCTAATACAATTGTGTAAGGGAGGAAATTGGCATGATAAAAAGCATTATCCCATCTCCACAGGATCTATTTCTTACCAGCCTTTTCCTTTATCTGGTTCAACAAACATCTTGTTTCTAAATAAATGTTGGTTTGTCATTCTCTGGTGGTGGGTGCTCACTCCCTCTGCACCTGGGCTGTTCTTTTGCAGATAAGATGTTTTACCACCACACACCCAATACACACATCCATCTTCTCCTCCCCTTTTGTTGGGAAAAGCAAAGCTGGCCTTAGCAAAGCACTCTGCCATTTTGCAAATAAATGATAGTTTGAGTCATTAACTGTAAATATTT
The DNA here is from genome assembly GCA_013397155.1 of Irena cyanogastra. Taxonomy (NCBI): domain Eukaryota; kingdom Metazoa; phylum Chordata; class Aves; order Passeriformes; family Irenidae; genus Irena; species Irena cyanogastra. The sequence continues at coordinate 1,453 of VWZV01009967.1, read as the reverse complement.
CAGTCTCCCACAAATATCTAGCCAAGATTTTTTCTCTTTCAGTTTGTACCCATTACTCCTCTTACTATCAGTACAGTTCCTCATGAAAAATCCTTCCCCAGCTTCCCTGTAGCCCCCCTTCAGATACTGGAAGGTTGCTCTGAGCTCTCCATGTAACCTTCTCTTCTCCAGTCCCAACTTTCTCAGCCTGTCTTTCTAGGGCACATGCTCCAGTTCTCTTACCAATCTCATGGCCCTCCTCTGGACTTGCTCCAACAGTTCCATGTCCTTACCTTGGAGATACCAGAACTGTACGCACCACTCCAGTTAGGATCTCACAAGGGCAGGGTAGAGGGCAGAATGATCTCTTTCATCCTACTGGCCACACTCCTTTTGATGCAGCCCACAATGGCTTTCTAGGCTGCGAGTGCACACTGCCAGCTCATATTGAGTTTTTCATCAACCATCTCTTCCAACTGCTTCTCTATAGGACTACTCTCAATCACTTCTCCACCCAATCTGTATGTATCTGGAATTGCCCCAGCTTAGGTGTAATGTCCTGATGCTATCCAGGACAGGGTTAATTTTTGCTGTAGCCAGGATGACCATGTTCAGGGTCTGCCTCACCTCATGTGCAGGAGACTCCCAAACCAATCATGAAGCAAGTGGTCAGGACAGCACCAGGTTCCGCATGGTGAGCACTTATGTGTGGGTCATCCACCTGTCTGGTAGACTCTGTTGTTGTTACTGTTTGTTTTCTTATCTCATTGCTGTTTTCAGTAGGTTGTTCTTATCTCAAACTGTGATCTTTACTTTTTGTGCCTCCAATTCTGCCCTCCATCCTTCTGCAGGAGGAGGGCAAGGTGTGAGTGGTTGAGTGGCTTATGGTTTGAAGTGCTTCGGTGAGAAGTTGGAGAACAACATTGCTAAGCCACGGCAAGTAGGACCTTGCACTTCACTTTTTTGAAGTTCATGAAGTTTGTGTCAGCCAAAGCATGACATGATCTCTCTGGGTGGCACCCCTTCCTCCAGTGTGATGTCTTCACCACGCAGCGTGCTGTTGTCACTCAGTTTGCTGAAAGTGCACTCAGTCCCACTGTCCATGTTGGTCACAAGGGCGTTGAACAGTATTGGTGCTAATACTGATCCCTGAGGGACGCCACTCATTGCTGGTCTCCTTGTGTACAATGAGACATTGACCACAACTCTTTGTGCATGGCCATCCAGCCAATTCTTTTTCCACTGAGTCATCCATCCATCAAATCCGTGTCTCTCCAATTTGGAGACAAGAATGTTGTGTGAGAGAGTGTCAAATGCTTTGCATAAATCCACATATATGTCAGTTGCTCTGCCCCTATGCAGTGCTCTATCCCCATCACAGAAGATCACCATTTGTCAGGCATGATTTCCCCTTTGGAAAGCCATCTTGGCTGTTACCAAGCGCCTCTTCCTTTTCCGTGTGCCTTAGCATAGT
>VWZV01009963.1:1044-64353 GCA_013397155.1 Irena cyanogastra | reverse complement strand
TAGATCTTGCCAAAAAAAGTTTCACATATGGCTCGGGCTAATGGCCAATAAATTTATTACTGGAAGATATTACAAATGTTTCTGAACGCTGTTACAACATAGAGATGAATCAAAATATAATAGAAATATAGATAATAGAACATTTCATCTGATATTTCACAATAGTTATCTAGTCAGAGGAAACTGTGAAGCTTGATTGAACAAAAGATAAAGTTAATACTACCTAATCAGAAGAGACCATTATAGATCAGTGAAACTGCAAAACAGCATTATATGACAAGGGGCAAGCCACATTATCTAAATTAACATTTTTCCAGCATGAACAAGAAGGGCCACTGTAGGAAAACGAGAGCTAAATACTGTGGCCTGCATTTAGTCAACCTGAAGTAATTATTAATTTATGGTTGTCTGTGATTTTAATGAAAATGAAAGCTGAGAGGAAAGAATTGAGAGAGATAATGTGCCGTGAAATTGAGTTTCATTTATTTTGGGGGCCACCTTTTTTCTTTTCTTTATTTTTTATATTCTCATTTTGTTTTTGCCAAAGGAAAAGAAGCTAAGACAAAACGTCCACATTAAAATTTTACCAAGGTTATGTAACTATTCACATACTTCCATTGCTTTAAAAATGAACTATTAAAAATGGCCAGAGACTGAACTCACTGACTTTGTCTGTTTCTAGCTGGAATGACCAAAGATGTCTTCTTTTCTACCTTTTTCAGAATTATCACTTTTCAAAGACAATATTTTGCAATAGCAATTTTGTCATCAGACAGCCAGGTTTGCTTAATAATATTTACATCTTTCATGAGCACTCTATCATCAACAGTCTCTTGTGGGATTTTGGAATTCAAAACTATGGACAAAATCATAGGCAAGCAACATGGACAAACTACAGTAGCTGCCTTTTAGTTTCAATTCTTTGTCTTGTTCTCTTTCCACTAAGAAACTGCTGTAAATAAATCAACAGGTGCTGTTTTGACTGGTAAAAAAAAAAAGCCTAAAAGGAAGAGAAATCACACTAACACTTTTTAAAGGGATTAAGTTTTGGTTAAAGGAAAGTTTCAGAGGCACAAGGAATAACAGCTTTAAAAGAACATGACCCACTGCATTGTGTTTGGGATTTTATAGTCACCAGCCTGTACAACACCCACAGTCTTTGGTACAATTGAAAAGCAATACAGAAATATTTGTTCATTCTGAACTGGATGTGACTTGCTTAGCATGCAAACATTTATTTTCTAGAGCTGTGTGAGAACAGTTACAGAGTTGGCCCTTTAGCCTCCTTGTTTCAGAAATTATTTTCAATATGTTCTGAGGGCCTGACTCCTGTCTGCTATCAAGGTTTGATGATATTTAAGATACTCTGTGGTATATCAGATATAGATCCTAGTCTGGCAGATATAATATAGTACCTATGGGAGACCTTTGTCCATCTCAAATGGTAGCTGAAGTCCAGATTATCTCAGGCTATCTCAAGAGGAACTAAAGAGCTGTGTATGATCAACCAATCCATGCCATGTTAACTGCACCGATTAGATTTTCATCGACTTTAACAGAAACCCCAGATCTTCTTGATTGCTTGAAAGCTTTAGAGACTTCTGAAGAAAAAGCCTACAAGACAGAGAATCCTATATTTTTAGCTATTAGTTTTGACCTTAAAGGCTACTTCTACATGCAGGAAAGCTGAATTCTACTGCTAATAAAATTCTACTGTTATTAAAAAAAAAAAAAAAAAAAACAAAAAAAAACCCCAAAACAAAACAAAAAAAAAAACTCAACAAAAAACAACCAAATAAACAACAAAAAATATCACAAAACCTTTTTCTTATACAGCATTTTGTCAGGATTTCTCCATCCCAAAGAAGAAAAATCACGTACATTCTGGTTTAGTGACCACCGAAGTACATATAAATTAAGTGCCCTGTTCCAGCCAGGACAAGGTTAATTTTTACAGTAGCCAGGAAGGGGCATGGCTAGGACCTGGAGGCTATTCCATACCACCTCGTGACAATGCCAGGGGCAGGGGCAAAGGAATCTCTTCCAGGGAGTAGAGATCTCTTCCAGTTGAGTAAGCATGGCAGAGGGAGCAGTTGGGTAAAGCCAGTTCTGAGCATTTTGTGTGTGAATCTCTCTCCTCTCTCTTGTACCCTTCTGTTATTAATATGGCTGCTGTTACTCTTCATTTTTCTTATCCCATTCCTGTTTCCAGTAAATGGTTCTTTTCCCAGCTTGTAAGCTTCACCTTTTGTGCCTACATTTCTCCTCTCCATCCCATCACAGGGGAGGAGGAGAGAAGGAGGGGGCAAAAAGCAAGCAGCAGTGTGATTGGGACACAGTCTCACTGGGAGCACTGAATTGTGGAGTACCATCCCCAGACCATGACATCAAGAATGGACTTTTTTTGGAGGAAGGGGAAAAAGAGGGAGGAAGGCAGGCAGGCAGGTAGGCAGGAAGGAAGCAAGCAAGCAAACAAACATTGATTTGTTATACAAACTGAAAAAAAATAATAATGATTGCTTTGAGATACTTTCCTACATTCATATCAAATCAGACCAAAATATAAAGATAGCTATCTAAGGTTACACATGTAGGAATACATGCTGGCTGACTGAGTAATGGGACACAGGACAAGGAAATCTGATGTGATCAAAGCTGACATTGAAAACAAAAGACAATGTATTTACTTATACTCTGATTATCATCAGTTATTACTGATTAATCAATTGACTCAAGATTGAGGTTGAAATAGTGGAGACGTGTGGAGAGATTACTCTCCATAACATAATGTACAGTTTTGAATCAATCTGTAAGTTTTGTATCAATAGTGACCAGGCTAAACAATTAATTTCTCAGTACATTCTACAAAAAATGGATTATTTAATGTGTAACTGTTTCTTGTGAAAATAAAAATTAATTCATGCAGAGAGATGATGTTTGAAGGTGATGTATTCTTTTTCTGCTTGATGTGATACGTGTAATTTCTGAGTTTACATACAGAGGAAAGAAAAATTAAGGAAAGGTAGAAAAAGTGAGTGAAAAATAATTATTGAGGGATCAAAACTTTGTTTATATATTGTTATAATTTCTCATGATATCCCTGAGCTTACCAAAATATCTCATAGTAATGGGTTAATTTAAAATAGCTTGGAAAAAAAAAGAAATTAATTTTATCATTGACATATTCTATAATTATTTTCTTAGTTTCTTGGTGGCTTTTAAGTTTGGGATTTTTTCTTTCCATGAACATGAGTAACTTTTAAGTGTTTACTGTAATGGGCCTGTTCCTAGGCACACAAAGTTCTGATAGCAGTTAGATACCTCACAGAAGTAGATTGAATATAAATTGCATTTTTGTGAACTTTCATTGAAATAGAACTCAAAGACAATATGCTCCCTTCAATCTGTGGCTTCTCTGTGACAGTCTGACTTCTTAGTCCTTTTCAAGACTAATAAGATACCCAAGGACTTGTGCTACTGCTTGCCTTTGCTGCTGTTAAGATAAGCAGAACTTAATAAAGTGACAATATTTTCAGTACTTTTACTAAGAGCCAAAACGTTTCCTGCAGTGAAATTGATAAACATGATAGAAATACACTGGTTAGGTTACTGCATTGCCTGAAAACCTCTCATTTAGATATATTGCATTTGTTTAATTAACAGTCACTAGCTTTCCAAGTGAAAAGAAAGTAAAAAGCTCCTACACATTATTCTCCTTTACTTTCTCATTAGCTGCAGCACTTTCTGACAAATATTGACCTGTAATTCTTTCCCTGTGCCAGAGAATTAAATAAAATATGAACTGCACACAATATACACCATCTGTCCAATTCCACGAGCTGGTTAGTATGTTGACTCCCATTGACTTTACTTCAAGCCCAAACTGCCCACAAACAAGAAATATTCATACATTACAAAGCATGCAAACTTTACTTGCTTTTATATTGCATAGTTCAAATACATTTCCTTTTTCAAATAATCTTTTTTATCCTAAATTTGTACTTTACATGTGTTCTCTCACCTGTCAAACTGGCTTACTCTCAGTCTGCTTACTCTACTCTGTTCAGAAATTCTTAATTACTGATCTTTTATTTTTTCAGATACTTATATTTTATCAGCTTCCTAAATAATGCAGAATCTTTTTCCAGTAAACTACATCACATTTCATTTCATATAGAGTCATTTCTCTTCTGGTCAAGACACTGAGTTGAATTTTCTTTGGTGTGATAGCATGCTACCAACAGACAATGCCTGTTTATGTATTTATGTTACAGTGTAAGGTACTTCAAGTATTAAAAACAATTTTTTTCCAATTTTTTTCTAAAGTCTTCCTTTATTTATAGGTACTCATTCTTATTCATGCTTCTTTGTCTTCATTCTTTCACTTGTCTTCATACATACTTCAGTCTCTCTTTAATTAATTCATCAATAATAGAATTCAGCTTACTCCAGTATCTGATATCAGTTATGTGCATTGTTCATTCTTTTAATTTCTGATCTTGCTTTAGTCAGCTGATTTGTTTGAACTTTTCTACAAAGGCACTGTATATCAATATGTCATATTTATCCTTTTTACACTGGTTTATGCCATATGCACAGCATATTTTTATAAAATATATAAATTAGTTCCTTCCCTTAATAGATGGGAATAGAGCTCTTTCGCCATCTCTAATTTTCTTCAAAACGTCGTGGATCTCTCTTCTCTCCTTTGGAATTACTTTCTCTTCCTCCTTTCAAATCTATCTTTATCTGTGCACCTTCAGATTAAGATATCTAAATATAGACATGTATATGTCAATATCCAGATGTCAGCCATGTGTCTAAGGTTCCTATGCAGTCAAGATATAGTCAATAGAGTAAATGGAGCCTAAAGAGTTTCCCCTCAGGTGAACACCAGAAGCTGGTCAACTGAAATGCTTTCTAGGTTTCACTGGCTGACTTTCTAAGGTCTTCATTTGCTTATAGCTAAATTTTTAGCATCTGGCTCACATAGGGGTATATAAGTTCAGGTGTCAGAATGAAGCGGTATTGCAGGTTATGGTCTCAGTGCAGTTCCCCCATCTTCTGCAGGGTAGTTCAATGCTGTGTCATGTCTCACAGCTGGATGGAATTAACTCACAAGTCTTCAGTCCTATTAGTTGTCAGGAGTTACATATTTTCAAACTGAATTGGACCTTCTATGTCCTTATGAAAAGAAAATCCACACCTATTAAGCTCCTAAGCATCCACCTTTATTCTCAAAATTAATCATCTATATGACTCTTCCCATTACTTCCTTCTTTATTTTACCAAGCTTGGAGAGGAATTGGAGATGCACATTTATGTATCACATGCCTCTGTTACCTGTTACCTTTCCAGTTTTCCTTAGACCCTTGTGTGGAAAGAAAAGGATCTAAAAGCTCTATACTGACCAGGAAGATAGTACTCAGACTAGCTGTGACTTTGTGACTCCTTAAATTCAGTGTTATGGTTCCAGAAGGCTCTGGGCAAACACACAACAATATCAAGTGCCTCTGAAATCAAGAACGTCGCTTTGTCTGTTGAAAAATTCTGTGTTCAGAGAGCAATCCGGATTCCCAGGAACAACACCACGTTTCAAGGTTCTTAACACAAGAATGTAAAGAGAAAAGAGAAATTGGAAAAATTATTTTAACTCTTGTGGTCAGAAAATTTTGCTTTTTAAGTTTTATTCTGTACAATTTTCAGTACTACATATATGCTTGAATCAGGTGATCTAGAAATAAAGCAATAGCAACCAATTGCACTTTTGCTTCCTGTCTCTCTGTGTCTTTCTGTCTCTCTCTCTCCCTTCTCCCCTCTCTTTTCTATTCTTTCTATACCTCCACCTCAAATTCTTTGTTAAATAAAATCTGTTTTATTGACTTTGGCATATGCTCTCATTTGCACCTTAATTCTGGCAGAGGCATCTCTCATTAATCATATCTTAACAATCTCAAACAGAATTTTAGTAGAGTCAGGAGATCTTCTATTCCCGTTTTCTAAATTGATTTAGTCCAGTGGATTGTGTCAGACTCAGAACACAGCAAACACAGTGACAGATCTGGTTGCCACCTCCAAGAACAATTTGTAATTATTGTTATACTTTTGTAAAGAAGTATTAATATGGTCTGCATCTAACAAAAGATGCATTTAAAATTCAGATTATTAAAACTTACATATTTAATTCTCAATCTTGGAAGTAGAATTTGAAACCAAAGAGAGATGTGTAGAGAGTGAGTGTGCAATCTTGATACTTTTACAAGAAAATTGCTACAACAGGTACTATGTTAATCCTCGAAATGGATGCACTTTTCTCAAAAATGTTGCTTCTGTTATGGAGTGCCACCAGGTGGAAAGAGTGTGGGGATGGTTTAGGGTTTCTGAAAGCAGTGACTGTGATATAATACTGCAAGATGAAGGTGGTGAGTGTAGGAATATGGTGTTATGGCAACAGTGTGTGAAGAAAAGTGTGCAGCATGAAGGTGGAAAGCCTTCATGTAATATCAGTAATATTGCTTTATGGACATGCTTGGGATGTGCTACCTGGTGCATGAGTCTCCCAAGGTAGTACCCAGTGGGAAGCATAATGAGTATACAGGGTTTTAGGTATCCTCATATAATAGGGAAATTCCTTCCATATTCCACTGAGAATTATTCAGCACCCACACCCATCTTTTGCTAATATCGAAGAAATTCTTCAGCTTTTTGCATGTCAGTGATGCTATATTTACACTCACTAGTTAGCTGTAGATGAACTATACTCTTCTTTCTCAGGATCATTTGAGGAACTTTTCATAAGCCTGCATTGTCCATGTGTTTTAATTTGATGTGCTGTGTTCTCAGATCACCTTTGTGAAAACAAGTAATGAGCCATCAAATCAAATAAAGTTCCTTTTCAATGTTCTGCATGTTAGCAAGATTACAGTAATTTGAGTTGATGTCCTGTGTTGAAATGTCTAAAATAATTCTTTAAAATGGTGTGAAAAAATGTTGTATTCTTCAATCCATATGAAGAACATGATTGCGCTTCTGATCCTAAAAATACTTTTTCCTGTATCTCAACTGATGTTTAGGAAGACATCCAGATTAAAGATTCACTTTTTTAAACTGATTAGCTAACATACCATCTCTCATCCCATCCTTATACTTATTTTTGAAATATTTGTAACATAATTGACAAATTCTCCAGATTATTTTATTTTGTTAAGAGTTCTATGTGTGAAGTATGGCAGATATTCACAAATACTAGCCAAAGGGAAGAAAACTTCTTGCTGTTAATGTGTCCTATTTCCTGACTTGAGTATTTTGTATAGAAAAACATCCAGAGTTTTGTTTAAGAATTCTATTTAGCAAATATTTTCACACCACAAAAATAAGACAACAGCACTGCTGAGAAAAAGTGGTTGAAGAGAGCAAAACATTAGTATTGAGTTATTATAAGGGAATTATTAATGGAAATGCAAATATTTATGTTTCTCATTAAACTTGATGAAGGACTGAAGAAGTGGTGGACTAAGAGATAGTAAAAGCTTATTAATATATCTCTCTATGTGGTTCATTACAAGAGATCCAAGCAATCTTGGTCTGCAAAATATTTAATGATACCAAAGCACCCTATCTAGCATTCCAAAATGGAATGGAATGCTTGAATTTCACACAGCAGTTTATCTATCTCTTTGGCTGTGCTATTCTAGTACTCACCTGAATTAACAGCAGAAGTTTTCTGATCGTAGAATCATAAAATGGTTTGGTTTGGAAGGGACCTTAAAGATCATCTAGTTCCAACCCCCACTTGCCCTGCCAGAGGCAGGGATGACACCCTCTAGGTAAGACTGCTCAAAGCCCCATCCAGCCTGGCCTTGAACACTTCTAGGAATGTTCCCTGGCATGCACAAACACATCCACCACTTCTCTGGGAAACCTGCTCCAGAGCATCACCACCCCCGCAGGAAGGAATTTCTTCCTAATGCCTAATCTAAACCTGCCCTCTTCCAGGATAAAGCCTTTATCCTTTTTTATATAATCCTCATCAGAAAGAACATAACAAAGATGACAAAATTGTTTGCTTACACTCATCTCTTCATTGTATATTAATTTATTGGATACAAATATATATGAATATAAATTTGCAAGCAGCCATTAAAATATATATTTAAGCATTTTTCTCAGGAAATAAAGTTAATAACTTCTTTTGGTACAATTATTATAACTTTTGAGGGAATATAATGTTGTAAAGGTTCTCTTGTTTACGTAATTTGTGGAAAATAATTTAATTCTAGGGACTGTAGTGCCAAACATGTCCATAGATCAAGCTAATTAGGAGTTTATATACATATCATAAGTTGCTCTCCACAAAACATTCCCTTTAACTCCTGGCACATGTGTCTTGTGTAGAAATTCTGTTACTACCTAGTGCCATACTTGTAACAAATCAGTGAAGTCACAAGCAGACATTCATCTAAAAAGTATGATAGAAAATACAGCACTGATCTTCAGAGGTTTTACCTTGGTTTCTTGAATTTAGCAATTATTTTCTACCTTTTAACACCTACGTTTCTTCCAGGCACATATATATTACGAGTAGTACAGGGTCGGACTGGATGATTAAAAGTCATTCTCAATTAATGGATGAATAATAACCATAACTTGTAAATTCTGTGACTACTTGAAACTGAGCCCAAATGTAACATCAGTCCTCAAAAATCATGCTACTTGTTTCCAAAAAAATCCAAGAGAACACATCTAATTCTGCCCTCCTATGTGTCATATGAACTTCCCATCATTCTCAATGCCATTATTCAAGGAAAGCAAAGCTGCAGTTTTGTTTTCTACTTCCTCTATTGAATTCTTCAATACTTTCATTCACATCTTATATCTGTTTATGTCAAGATTTTTTCTCTATCTAGGTAATCTGCAAGAGAAGATAACTTATGAGAAATACAATTAAACTCTATACACATTTATCTACCACTGATCCAAAAACATTACCAATTCACAGGAAGAGTAATACTATAATCTCAGAGTTTTGCTTTCATTTTTTTTTTTTCAAAACCCTTCTGTAGTATTGTTGTTATAAACCATCCATTGCCACAATGTTTGTGTTAATTCCTTCAAATATCAAGTCTGTTTCTTCCCAGCTATTTAAAACAAAATGTACTACACTAACAATCTGATAGACAGTCTTTGCATAGATAGAAATAACTACTGCACTGGAATCAGCAATAAAGCACTAAAAATATTATATTTTTTAATGTTGCACTCCTCCAGACAATTTAGCCATCTTTCTTCATTGATGAGCACTAAGTAGAGCCTTCCACACCCATTGAAAGTAACCTTTCCATCCTCTCCTCAAAATAACTCATTAATAAAGCAAAATGACAATATATTTCCCTTGATCCCATTCATAAAGTTAAAAGTAAAATTAAGGATTGAACTGCTAATATGAAAGATGAAATGGAGAAACTGTTCCTAAACTCAAAGTCGGCTTTTATCTTCTCTTCATCCCTGTCTTTACAGAAGAGAAGTGCTTTCATTTTTACCATAGAAAAGGAGTAAAATTTTCCCTATATTTTACATTTTTAAGAGATCAGAGCTTTTCATTTATGTATTTGTGGAAGCAGGGGAACTTGAGATGGAGCTGCTTAGCTGTATATCAGAAAATTAATGTCAGTATTTTCCTATTAATGAACTTGGTTCACATCGGAAATTTCATTCAGGCCATTGAACACACAAAGACTTTCCCAAACTAATGTGCTTTTATTTGTACTGAAAATAACCCGAATCAAATTCCTTAAAATGAATATTAGAATATGATGCACAATTGGATGTGTACTAAATTGTCAAAATTTCAAAGGAATCCCAGAGGATAATCTGAAAGGTGTTCCAATGACAGATTATTTCTGACAGCAGTTAGAAAAAATGCCACAAATCTCATTTATAATGGGAACATGCTATGTAATAGAAAAGTTACCCATGGCATTACAGTATTAGGTGTCACGATATGTATCTAACATTGTAAAAGGCTTGAGCAGATTTTGCCACCACAGCAGTTTAGCACCTTATCAATATTTTCAACATCAGATAATTGGGATTCTTCCAAACACTGAATTGTGTAACTGAAAAAAAAATCCAATACAGAGAATCTAACTTAAATGTATTACTGGATTATACTGATGGAGTTACAGTATTCTTTTAGCACCCAACACAAACTATCACTGAAGTGAAAGACTTAATATGCATTTGTGTTTTGATGGTTTAAATAATTTAAAGAACGAAATACACTGGTCTATGATACACATATCTGGTCTAGTTTTCTCCTGACCTAGTTAGGAATAAATAATATCTAAACAAGTAGCTTTGATACTAAGCTGTGGTGCTACACTTAGTGTGTCTGAAGATGGGACACTCCTTAGTTAGTGAAACAATTGCATGTGGACTGAACAAACCCATTTGGTACTATTCACTGCTGGAAGGGCAAGACTACTGTCATTAGAGATGCTTAGGATTTAGCTAAATATATTCTGGCAGCTCTGCTAGCTGTCTGAATTTGAAGGAACACCCATAAATGATGTTGAGATAACACTGATAGGAATCTAGATTAATTTCTTGTTTTCTTACTGATAGCTAGGAGAAAAGAAATTGTGTATTATATCTCAAATGGAGATTCATGTCTTGTCAACAAATAGTATGTTCAAGATATTCAGTTTATGAACCTATTTGGGCAGCTCTGAGCCTGCTGTAATTTCAAAGACTTGCAGCTGCATTAGCATAGAACAGAGCCTAAGACTATAACAGACATACTATAGATGGCAAGGCAGGCAGAGCAAACTTGCAGTGGATCATGTCCACCTGATAGCTATAGGAACTTCCTGCAGCAGCACTGCTGTGTGTCCTTCATACTCATTTCTTTTCTAGATACAGATAATGTTTCTCCCTGTTTCTAAATGATGTCGATGTTTAAACAAGAATGTATCAATAATAGTATTCCATTCCACAGGAGTTTTACTTTGGATTTTTCTAAGAATTACTTATCAGAGAATATAAGGATTTGCATAATCTGACTGGAGTGTAAATGTTCTAGACTGTTATGACAGGAACACGAGAATAAGGATGAAAAGATACTTCATGTAGGCTTACTGATAGGCTTTTTGTTACTTTCTTCTGTAAATCCCAGCTTCCACATTGAAATACTTGACCTAAGCCCTTCAGAAACTATTTTCAATACTAGGCATGCTATTCTATACTTCATGGCAGATGGAAAGTTGCAGCCATAGTTAAAGCTTTTTTTCTGGAAACTAAGATTTTCCATTTGTTATAATTGTCAATCCTTTCTTTACTCTTTTGCAAAAAAGAGTCTTTAAATCTTTTAAGCAGTACCATTATGATAATATCCTGTGAAATATGAGTCATTAAAGGGTATCTTTCTAGAATAATCAAGGAGACAAAGAGGATTTGACAGAAACTTATGGCTGGACTTCTAAGAGCTTCTTGTTTTCTAAATTTCCAGGACCTACCTGAATATTTCCTATTAACACAGGATCTGTTGAGATCTCTCTTTGGATATTGAAAACATATTTTTTTATGCATTCTTTCCTCTCTTTACAGTCGCATATCACCTCATTCGTGATTAACATTAATTAGTCTATTCAGGCTAAAAGTAATTTCTTTTGAACTTCTGCATGCTGTTCTGAAGGAAAGTATTATGGTTTTCCTTTATGTAAACGAACAATGATGAAGTAAGATATCCACTACAGATAAAAATAGTCCATTAATAACAGTAACACAGAGCACTTATATGAGGCCTACTATCTGCTAAGCAATTTACAAACAATATCCAATTAATCTTCTCTAGTTACTCAGTGTAATCCATTCATTACCTAATGGATCCCAAATCTTTAATGCAATAGCAAAGTTTCTAACAGTATGTCTGAGGTTACCTTTTGCAGCTGAAATTCTCATTTTACTGACAGTTACACTGTCTGAGCAGAAACATGTGAGGACAATTTCTTGGACCTAGGCTGTGTAAAGCTTTACTCTCAGTGATTTCAACTCCAGGAGAAACAGGTGCAGGATCTGACTGATAATAGCTCTTATCATAACAGCTAAATTAATAATTATGAAAGAGAAACTCCAAAGTGAAACTTAGGGGTTCTTCAGGAAAAGAAGTTTTAAATGCATAATTGTACTATACTTTTAAAAATCCCTACAAAATGGTATCAAGAATAGATTTTCCCTATGAGTTAGCACCAGAAGATTTTTTTTAAAGACAGTAGAATCCTGATTGAAAAAGATATTGCCATGTTACCATGATTCCATGGTATTTTCCACTTCATTATCTGACCTGAACAGTTTTATAATGAACATGCTCTAAAGCAAGTGAAGGGTAAATAGCATCAGAAATGTTAATCTTCGTAAAGTCTGAGGCCTTTAGACCATTCTTCTGTTCTTCAGACCAACAAGTGTTTTCCAGCATTGTCTTCCTATCAGAAGTTCAGAATATGGAGTGATGTCTTCACTTCCTAATTTTAACTTTCTGAGTTGGGAGTTGTTTTTCAATGTTAATTCTTGGAGAAAAATAGATGGTTTATGACTAGCTAGCCAGGATTCAGTTGCCTAGAGAGAGATACCTACAGTCCATGGGGGATGCCATTTATTCTGCCTGTCTCTCCAAGACTAAAGGACATGCTGGACATGTGCTGCACCTTCCTACTGCAGCAGATGGGGCCCATATCTCCTCAGCCTTTAGACAGCATTTCTCATTGTTTGGGGGAGTGAATGCCTTCTATCCTGTTCCTCTGCTTTGTATATCTGGTGAACCACTTGTGCACCCAAGAGACAGAGGAATTCCTGCTTGGGTGCACAAGTGTGCACAGTCATGAAACTCTAAGTTTCATACACATTTTCTGACTCTTCAGAAAAAGTAGGTGATCTCCTTATCATGCATTGATCACAGGTGCATATGCATCATCTTAATTTTCATTTAAAAATTATTTCTCTAATATTTGGACAATGACATTACCTCTTTGCCTGTGAAATATGTGCTTTTTATTATTATTTATTTATTACTTCTAATCAATTTTTTGATCCCACAAGTAAGTATAACTCAATTAATTTTCCAAGTTGGGGGAACTCATTATCTCATAACATAGTGTCCCCCCATGCAGCAAGCTTACCTTTTATTCTATTACACAATTCCTTCCAATTATTTCAGCCCCCTTAACCCTCTTGTCAATGCATTCTCTCAGTGCTGTAAAAAAACCATCCAACTCAAAGTCTTCTTCATTTTGCTGCAAAGTTATTCCTTTAGCTGGAGCTTTATATAGGAAGAGGCTATATATTCCTTAGCTACATTCCTTAGTTTGTGCTCGTTACCACATGAAGTCAGCCTTGGCATCTCAGAATACTTGACATTCTTTGTACAGATCAACAAACCATTTAAAATTGAGCACCTAGCAGCTGAAAGGTCATGTCTCATTGTATTCAGTAGTTTAGGACTAAGAGTGCAGAAAAAACTCTCAGAAGCCATGTTCCATTCTTCTATTAATCTGTATCTCTCAGCAAAAAATTCTCACTTCCAAAGGATATAGTCTTAGATGGAAATCCAATTCAGTCTATATTCAAAGGAAGGAAAAAAATTAATTATTTCTATGTCATTAAAGATCTTGTTATCAAAAGAAAGGTATAATGTATAAGTATTTTGTGCTAATTTTCATTATTCATAGTAACAGAGTTAAAAAAAACTCAAAAAAATAAAAACTTTAAAAAAATAAAAACTTAAAAAAAATAAAAACAACCCCCCTATATACCCTATGGATTTTCCATTGATCCGTTCCTTACTATGCTGGCAGATTACTTCACATTTATCAAATTACATTGGACAAATGCATCTTCTTGTGATCTATTTAATGGGTTGTTTCCTGTATCATTTTGATAAGACTTTCTAATAAACTTACTATCAGATAATTTTACTTAGGAGAATTTAAAATCTAAAAAAAAAAAAAAGTAAAAAATTTGTTTGAATTTGATATTTCACTATGCTGAGGACCAAATTGCATACTGATTTCATTTTTTTATGTGTCTTTTAAAATAGATTCTCATTGAGAAGATGCAATATAATGCCATAAATACAATAATATAGTTATTCCTGGTAGCAGGGATAAGGCTGTTGAACCCATCCCTTAAAATTTGATGGCTTACTCACATGGCAAACATTTTGGCTAGTTAATTCTGTAGCCTTGAGTAAGCAATTCATCCCTGTTGAATATAATTTATATACATCTTTTGAAGTTTCTAATCGAAATTATACCTTTAAAAAAAAAGAGAAGTGTTCTGTTAAATACGAACGTCAGTCTTAGCTCAGTATAATCTTCCATCTCTATTTTCAGTTAATGTTGCATTTTATCCCTACACTCCTCATAATGTCTCTCACTTCCTTTTGAATGGTACAGGCACAGATTTTCCCAAGCTCACTGTAAGAGGTCATTGTAGAATATCAGTCTTTTCTATACATTCTAAGATTTATGGAGGCTGCTGTGGAAGGTACAGCATTTAGTACAGAACGATTGCTACTGGATAGTTCTGCAAAGACAGCTTTCACAGCTCTGTGCCTAACTCACATTCCTTATGAAATATCACACAGGTTTTCTAACAGACACCAATAAAAGAGGGTTTCAGTTCAGTTACCCACACAAAGACAACTCATAGCCTTCTGGAACATTGCAGGTATTTCAGACCTGCATGTAAGATGGAAGGTAAAATATAAGACTTACAGGACATCTATGTTTTTTGGAGCAATGACTCAAATCCAGAAGAAATAGGCTAAAGTCCCAAAAAACATTCAATTCTAGACGCCTAGACACCTGTTGGCATCTGAACTGGGCCTAGATCTTCATGAAGCAGTGCACATTAAAGATAATTTTATATTTCAGTCTCAAATTATTTTCCATCTTTAGCATATTTTCATGAGATAGTACAGAGATTCAGAACCCCCATCTCCCCACCCCAAATCAACTACAAGCTGGTTTTATTCAGAGATAAACAAGGTGCCTAAGCTATTTGGCCAAGGACAGAATTTTTTCTCTTCTATACAGTGTAGTGATACTCACCATGGAGTTACTGTATAACCTGATTTACAAGACCATGTTTTAAAAAAGAAATGTATTTGATAGTTTTTTAGATTGCTTAGCTGCTTGCACTTTTGCACACTCAAACCCTCTGCTTTAGTCAACAAAATAAGCTATATGAGGCCAATATTATGTCTCCATTTTTTCACTCTAAGATGCTGTTAGGCCTTTTAATCATTTTGTTGCTCTTGGTTTCTGCTTTCTCATGTGCTGTGCTCCTCTACCATCATTTATACCCTGGAGGGCTTATTGATTCATGTACTCTTATAATTAGAATATAGTTTACAGTCTACAGGTTAACCTTTACTCTTTATATAGTCTGTATGAACAAAATTAGAAGCTGACTGTATACTATCCTGGTTATTATGTAACCTGACGACACTTTCAGTAAAAGTGAAATTTATAAATGCTTCCATCTACATATCCTATTTAATTATTTCTAAATTTGGATGCCTAAAAATATTTAAGCTCCTTGTTTTCATTGCTGTTTTTACACCCATCTGAATCCAATGTCACACTGCATTTGAAACTAGCAAATAGACATGTCTACAATTGACTGTCATGTTTACCTCCTGAATTTCAGAGCTTCATACTTATANACATAGGACAGAGAATAATTTTGAAAGAAAACATGAGATACTGTGATTAAGCCAAAGCACACAACCTCCAAGTTTAAAAGGCAGCCTGGCATAATGAAGAGGTGCCTTCACACCTTCACAAACACAAAACCAACTTGTAAGTTCCTCAAGTATTTTTCCAGAACTATAAATTAATTATTTTTTGGTCATAATTTGTAAGACAATGCATATTTCATATTTCATTTTCATATTTTCAATACATATTCTCAAAATAATATTATGGGCAACCTTCACTAAACAGAACACCTTCTGTGTTGTTGATGCCATATTTTGCAGAGCTCAGCTACTGCATTTTGACCAGTTCTTACTTAAAATAAAGTTCGTGTCACCAGGGGCATTCTTCAACTAGTTTTACTTCCCAGTTCCCAGCAGTGTTCTCTCATTTTACAGCTTCTCAAATACAAACATATTAGCCACTTTATTGTTGCTGGGAGTTTGACTTGCAGCTTAAGATACATTTACAGCTGGAAGTTTAATAGATTTTCAGGTCTCTAAAAATATTTCTGACACTTACATGAAATGGATGAGAATTGCTTTAATGACACTTGTAGGAATTTCTGGCTTGGGATTCCACAGAGCTCAGTCACTGAAACAATAAAGAGTTTTCGAAAGCTGTAAAAAACTCTGGCAGTTTCAGTCATTCTGGAGCCTTATCAAACTAATAGAGAATTCTCTCAAAGCATTTTATGATGATTCCACTTATTATGTTCATTTAATGTTTTTGCTAACTAAGAGGGAAAAAAGAGGTTTCCTCACTCCGTTTTGCATTATTTTAATATTTTAATGAGGCTGTTCTATAAAGATAGAAGAAATATTTCAGAGTTCATCAAAATTATTAATATGCATCTTCAAAAAGGTTTTTTTTTTAATTGAATTTTTAAAAAAGGATACAGTGGCATCTTAGATATAAAGTGCTGTCAAACAAAAAAAGTACCTCCCCATCCTGGTTGAAAACATCCTTTATAGTATCTCAATATTTGGCAGTTTCCTTGTTTCTTTTTCCTTTAATATTTCCAAGATTTTCTTTCCATGTTGCTGTATGTAGTAAAGTATTGAGGCCAAAAGTGTCTTCTCATTTAAGTCAAAGACAGAATCTCTTTGTCAGTTTAGAAATGAGATATTTGAGATCTCAGATCCATGTAACTGGAGCTTTTTTCAGTAAAGAAATGAAATCACTTAAATCCTCTAAAACACTTTAAAAGTGTAGCATTAAAGTTTATCCTAAAAAAATTCATAGGGTAAGTGAATCAGAAAACCACTGTGTCCTGAGCTTTCTGTCTTGATTGTGTTGCAACTGTGGTGCAGAGCTGGATCTCACAATTGTGAAAGAGATCATATACACTGAGAGAATAACCCAGCATGTGAGCTAAAGGCATAACATCATAAGATTAGTTGGCATTCTCCAATGCGACATCTATTTTTAATTGAACACCTAGATTAGGAAATGCAATTTGTTTGGCTTTATGTACTTCTTGACAGAATGTGGCTGTCTTACCCAAAAGATGTAATTGTTTTTGTTAGTCTCTCTTTCATGCCTGATATAATTTTCAATCAGAAGAAGAATAAGGCTAAAATATACTAAACTTTTTACAGTAAAATGCACACTTAGGGACACCTTTTTGAAATTCTTAACACTGTATAAATAAAACATGTAGTGCACATAACAATAATGAACACCTACAGGCATTAACTCATCATTAACTCCAGCACTACAATGCTTCACACGTATTGTATCTTTGTGTGTAGTACATAACTGTATATATGCATCAGTATAGAATATGTACATGCTGTAGTCATACAGGAAAAACAGAAAACTGCATTGTCTTATGGAATTATTCTAATGATAAGTGATGAAAAACATATTCTTGCTGGTATTCATTTCTTCACAAACAAAAACAAAGATGCAGAAGGCAAATTCAGTCATTTCATCTAACAATATCATAACAAGCTATCACCTTTCATGTATCTGCTGCTGAAAATGGAATAGATTAGTGTAAGATGATCCAGGATGCTTTGAGAAGAAGCTGCTCTACAAAATATGGCCAAGCACCTTCTGGAATTCTGCTTCAGGGAAAAAAAGCCCTCTGTTGCCTAAGGTTGGGGGATTTCAAAATTGTGTGCATGCACTGTATTCACAAAAAAAAAGAATGTAACATTATATAAAATACCTGTTTATATGTGTATTGCAAATCTGAAATGTTTGTTATTAATTCTCAGCTCTGTTGCCAAGAGAAACTGTCCCTTACACCTATTTAAAACTGAAGTACACAATTATTAACAGAAATAGTCTATAGTCAAAATGCAACTCAAAACTGATTTGTGTGCAAAAAGAGAGTTGTTTTTCCTCAAAAGTACATTCTTAAATAAAAGAGAGTTGGAAATAAAAGGCAAACTGCACCTTGAAGTGAAAGAACAGGAGCAGATGTCCTTTAGCTGTGTGTTTTATTGATTTATAAACACTCAGTCAGGCTACCTCATCTCTGCAGAGTAATTTAGATATGGGAAAATATCTGTGAAATATATTGATTGCATTATTGATTGAAAAGCCAATTGCTGTTGCACTCCTGTTTTACCATTTAAGTCCTGACACATTTTGACATATGAGCCAGCTGCGACTACTGCCTCGATACTGCAATGAGATAATGTGAAAGCTGTCATAACCACTTCTGTGTCAGCCACAAGGATTTACAGTGCGCTAGTGCTGCTATTTAGCTTGTTCCTTAACCACCTGAATAATTAAGGTTTGTTAAAGCTTTTGCTGTTGCACATTTGGTTTATATATGTGCTGTTTTTATGTTTGCTTTCACACTGGATTGATACATCATGAACAAAAGAAATGTAGAAACCAGGCTCTTATTATTCAAAGCTTATACACGTGGGGATGATTGTTTCTGCTCAAATATTTCTCTCCACTCCGTGAGGAATTTGGATTTTACAACATTTCGCAGGGGAATTCTCAGTTGTTTCCAGATCAGTTTACACTCAGCAGCAATAAATCAAGGCAGGACAGGAAAAAATCCTCTACAGCCTATTAACAACTCTGTCATTTATTTTGAAATCTGAAACTGGGGGAAATACAGTGAAAGCACAAACATACAGCAACTTATTTGGTATTTTTCATATTTAAAAAGTACTTTTATATATATTTATCCATTGCTGAAATTTAAATGATACCAAAAAGATTTTTTGAGCCTAGATACAAAACACAAGCCATCTCATAAAATGCATGCTTGAAGAACAAAAGAAAATTTTCCTTTACTAGCTCCACATTTTATCATAGCAAGTGAACTATACAGTTTTATCACCTTCTTTCCTACTGTTATTTGTGAAATAAGAAGGCATTTTCATAGTAGCTTTAACTCATTTCTTTTACTATAATCAATACGGACTTTTATTTTTCCTAAGGAGACTGATTATATTGTTAGAATCATAGAATCAGAACATCCTGAGTTAGAAAGGGCCCATGAAGATCATCAAAGTTCAGCTCCAGTTCATTCATGCCATCTCTTGTTCATTTTCAGTTGTTTATTCCATGATCTTTTGACCAGATCCAGACCTCCAGGTACAATCCATGTGGGACTTCTGTGCCCTGACAGAATGGCATAGATTTAAATGTATTCTGCACACGTTCTAGGTTGTACCTGTCTACATCTTACAACAGGGCTGGACTCTTGCTTGCATATTTTTCATCATGATACTCATATTTCTCCCCGAGGTACCAGATGAACTCCATGCATTCTCTGGATCTCCTATACGGAGGGACTCCTTGTAAGAGAGTGGAATGTTAATGGTTAATGACTCAAAACAATCTGCCATTTGAAATGCAGGGGGTGCTTTGCTGACAGTGTGCAAGGCACAGCCCAGGTGCAGAGAGGGTGTGCACACAACATTTTGTTTAGTGACAAGCTGGCTTTTGAGCCAGATAAGGGAAGAGGCCAATCATGCCAGTGTGCTCTTTTACAGAAATGGCTCAGGTGTAAAATTCCCCCACTCCCCAGGTGAGTACCAGAACATTCACACATAGGCCCAAGGGTTTTCATCCCTTCTTATGGAACATAACTGGCTCAGCTATGCAGAGCAGCTGTTGTGCCTCAGAAGGGATCATAGACAACCATCAAGGATCCCTGAAGTGCCCCCCAGACTCATTTCAGGGGGCCTCCCACCAAAAGAACTGCACATGATCGACAGTGCTGCAACAGACAGTGTAAAATTTCCTGCCAAGGAGAGGTATGTGGGCATTTCCACATGAACATGAGTACATATTAACCCATTGAAATTTGTGTTTGCCAGGCTTCTCCTACCCTTTCACAGATCAAGACAGATCAAGTGATCCACAGACCAATTGGACCAAATGTTATAGAAATTGCAACAATCAAGATCCACTGGTGGTAATAACTTTCTACTCTTATCCTTTCTTTTTCTTCCTTTCTGTTCCTTATACATTTTCTTAAGTGTTATAAGTATTATTTTTATGTTTTTATATTGCCATATTTCTACAGATAATAACCAAAACAGGCAATACCTTCTTTCCATTGCAACCAAATTTTTAAAATAAACCCCTGTACACACACGCACGCACACACACACACACACACACACACACACACATATATATATATATAAAACACTGGTCATTTGGTGTTGTTTCACTCTAACCTGGCTGAGCTGCACTATTAACAAGAACTTCAGTTACCCTCATGTTCAGGGCCAGGTCATAAACCTCCTTCTCTCCTCTTTCTGAGGAAAACACACCAAGAAGTGTGTTTCTTGGTATCTGAAAAGGAAGTACACCCAATACTTCAATGGATACTTTGCCATCTCTAAATGAAATGTGAAATGCATGCTATGTTTGCTTATTTCACTTAAATAATCAGATGAAAATTATTTACAGCACCAGAATTGTATTGTTTAGTTAGCAGGTGGAAATAGCACATGAAACTGTAAAGCAAGTTTCTCCTGCTTTCCTTTGGAATGTCTCTTGATCATTGGATTATGTGATGGGTGCCCTATATATTTCATACTGCAGAACACAAACATAGAAAAATTATTTTTAAAAATTTCAAACAATATTCAGACATATTGCTTGGATTTATTTTTTATAAAATATTGATAATTATCATGTGGAAACAAAATACAACATATATGCTAGCAATATTTAATTTTTCTATCATTCCAATTTGACTTTAAAGTATAATTCCAGCATAGAATTATATTTGGCAAAAATATGAAAACTAAAAAATATATTTGGTTTCTCTTCCTTTGTTTTTAAATACTATGTAAGCAGTAACTCCATATAAAGGAAGAGTTATGAATGTTCTCTGCTAAATTCACTGTTCCCCCTTTCTGCTCTTTTCCTTGATACTTTATTGCTGAGCATGATGCCATGAGGTCTGGAATATCTCTTTGGTCAGTTGGGGTCTGCTCTCTCAGCTGCATCTTCTCACAACTTTTTGCACGCTCAATCTCCTCACTCTGGGTGAAAGTCGAAGAGAGAGAATGCCTTCATTATGTGCAAGCTTTGTTCAGCAACTGCCAAAACATTTGTCTAATCAACAGTTTTAGCCACAAATGCAAAGCACTGCACCATCCTGGCTGCTATGAAGCAAGTTTACCCCTGACAGACACTGTACATCCAATAATATTCTTTTCCATGTGCCAGTTGAAAAGACATACTAGGATTTCTCTTCTAGTGCAGAAGAGAGAAAGGGAAGAAAGGCACAACCTCTGTAAGATGAATTTCTGAGATCACAGTAGTTTAGTTGTCAAGAATAACAAAGGAAGCCTTGGAGGAAGTTTTACTGGAATCAGTTGTAACAAGATGAAGCCATGGGTCCAAATGGATACTAGGATCCCAAAAGCTGCCAGGGTAGGAAAAGGGATAAGTCATTGTAAATCCTAATAGCTAATATGGACCAGAAAATAAAATATTGTGCTTCATTGAAGCTTTCTGCTCAAAAAACCATTCTGGGTATCCTGCTGCTTCAAGCAGCATTGGCTCTTCCTTCCCACAGTTAATGCAGGAATTTCTTCAGGAGAGTCGCCACTAGAAAGCAAATCAGATCTTATGTGGACTGAGCCATCTTTCTGCAGGTTACTTTTCCAATTTCCAATTTTTTAAACATATAAACAGTCTAGTCTAGCTCTTTTCCTGTGTTAGACTCCTAATTTAGGTGGGCACATATGTCCACAACTGCTAGATCCTTTTGTCATTGAGAACTGGATGAAGAACACTGAGACTAAGAAAACTCTTCTGACAAGCTGAACTCATGTATGAACAAGGAATCAATTGTACTTCAGAGGTGTATTTCTGAGGCACACAACCTCTTGGGATGACACAACCTATGCACAATTTCTTGCTGAAGGCTGTGCCTAGAGGCACAATCAAGTCCTGAGGGACTTGGTAATCTGAATTACAACAACCATATTGTGGCCTGATTCCCAAGACCTTTATACCAGCTTTACAGCTTTCAGTGGATAAAATTATGAAAAAAAATCAATCTTTTAGGTAATTTTTTTTTTTTTTAGGTAACAGCAAAGATATGTTATTTTTTGCCACTGCAGAATTATTGTTTGAGTGAAAATAGATCTATGACATTTCTTTAATAATTTTTTTAAAGTCTGGATTACTGTAAAACATGCAAGAAAACCTTCGTTCTACTTCCAGGTGAGCTAAGCTAACAAACACAGGATTTCTAGGAATATACACATCCATAACCCTGTAGCAAATACCGTAGGGTACTAAAATAATTGAGAATATGTATGCCAACATAATATAGGCAGATAATATTAATTTTTTTTCAGGAATCTTAAAGAATAGAAGGGTAGGATGAAATACCACTTCCTATGTGCCTTTTAGAGTTTGTACACAGACTAACAGAGTTGTACATGTTTGAACAAATATGGGACCATCCTGAAGGCATACTATGGCATTCTATTTCTGACAAAGAATAAGCTTCTCTTGTGGGCAGCCATAAAAAGGTGAGCATTCTTACTTTTCACAACTTAAATTGCACATGTATCTCTTGCTATGTTTCTTTTCCTTCAAAATACAAAGCACTTCCTTTGCTTTAGGAGAACAATATAAAGAGTGAAAGAACACAATGATGTCCTGGACCAAAGAATAATCATGCTGTTTGGAAAACTAGTAAGAGCCAGAGGAGATGGAAGACAACAAACAGAAAAACAATTTATTGCAGAAGTTGCAGTCTTTCCATTTCTTCTTTTCATGCTGGAATTAGAAAGCATCCATTTTTTATAAATGTCTATCAAAAGTTATTACAATAGAATCTCAACTATAAGGACTGGAATGGTTTGTACAGAAAAGTGATGAAGGCCCAACATCATCAGCTGTTAAAAAGCAGATTGATCGTCAAGCTGATTGATTGATCAACCAATCAAAATAATCAGAATATTCAGTACATGAAAATCACACTTTCTATTTGTTCTGTACGGTTTAAATGTTGTCTCCTATAGATGAAGCACTGTCAAATTCCTTCAACGTTAATCTTAACTTAAAACTAACTTCATTATAAGGGTAGATAAAAGATAATAAACTAAAGGTAGCATTGAGTTTTTTGGGAAGAGATTGTTTTATTTTATTTTGCATTCTGCAAATAATTATTTCACACCATCATTGTGTTTCACACCATTATTTTGCTGTTTTTTCTGGTCATGTTTAATTCTGGACTGAAATCATTGGAGAAATTTTAATTTACCTGCACTGAAACTTGAAGCTGGAGTCACAATGAGCTTTGTATTTTATTAAGAATCTGAACTTAAAAAAAAAAATCTGAACATTAGATCCCTTCTTTGGTATCTAATGACAAAAAAATAAGTAAACCAGAGACAACACAGAAGAATAAAGCCACATTTTTTACAGAGGGCATGCTTTCATTCAGAAATTCTGAACTCAGTGGAGTAACAAATGAAGAGTACCTTTTTTGAATTTTTGTCTGAATTTAAATGTGCAGTAATTTTGACTCTTTTGTTGTCCCCTTAGTCTCCTTCCTTGAAGATCCTATCTTATTCCCTCAAATGGACATGAAGTGCTAAATTTGTACAGAATATGCTAAATATTAACAAATCACTTGATTGTCATTCTCACATGAGACAAGATTAACAAATGAAGAGAACTTACTCAAAAAGAACTCTCCAGCAAGAGAAATTGGAGTTGCTTGCACTGTGTGTATTTTAAAAGTAAATGTTTTAAAAAGTGAAGCACTGGTACAGTTTAAAACACGTTACAGGGTATTCACCATCACTGGTGTTCTTTAAAGCAGAGGTATGTATTTGGGGAAGGGAGAAGGATGTGTGTGCGTGTGTGTGTGTCTTGTTTTGTTTGTCAAAAAAAAAAGGCTCAACAATAGACTTATGAGATTGAGCCAACAGTCACCTATGGAAATTCATTATCTGAATTAGGCAGAAGGCTAATCTAGTGGCCAGAAGTTGAAGTTCTTTGACAAAGCAATTATTTACATCCAAAAGTTGTCACTAACTTTCTGATCTACCACACTGTAGTAAAGTACAGAAATGTCCAACAACTTTCCTGAAAGCCAGAAGACACACGTTTTATGAAGAATTATTTAGATCAGATACTTTTAGCTCACAACAAAGGATCATCTTTCCCTAAAAGTGTGTGATGTGTAAAAATGCTTCTGCTAACACTCCTATCTTCATTATATGAATGATTATTATCTTCTATTATCCATTAAATACTGAAAATCATTATCGTTTCTTTTGCAAAGCACAGTGCAACTCTACACTATTTAAATAAGTACACTCAGTCATGTTGAGAGAAAGCTCAAAACACAATATTTAGTAAGGCAGTGTAATATACTTTAAAAACCAAATTATTGTTTCAAATATAAGGCACTCACTTAAATTGCTATATTATTGTTTTTCCCTCAAATAGGATATTACCAATGGTTTAGCTGTCACCCTACATTTGCTGGCAGACAAATCAGTAACTGACTACAGCACATTTCCAAGGCAAGAAATCTTATTCAGTAGTAGTGTTACTTCACCACAAATCCCCAGGGAATGGGGCAAGATGCTTTGGGGCACATCCCCAAAAAGGACACGCAAGGGTCTGGAAGGTAATCAGAATCTTCAGTGATAAGATACTCCTCATGTAGTAAGGGAGCTAAAATTAAAGGTTAAATAACTAGGGTCATCATAAACTATTTAAATGAAGAAAATATGGAGATACTGTTTCAATAAACATTGCAAAGTATGCATTGCTTTTTTATTTTTTTCCCAGCAATTACATTTCTATGAAAATTATATGTACACTCAAGAGTTTGTAAGGAAGGCTCGAAAATGCCATTGATGAAAGTACTGAGTTTAAGTTATGTACTGTTCTGTGCTTGCAATGGAAACATGCTTCCATATTAAAGGAATCACATAGATATATAAAAAGAAAAACATTACAAATGTGTTTTTTTCATAGTTTGAACAGGAATAATTTCTAAATGCATCATGTCAGTGATCAAATGAAAAACACCAATGCAATATCAAGTTTTAATTTGTACATCATATAATGGACTCTAATTATACATATACCAAACATGGCTTGTTTATGAAATTGCAGAGTAAGTTAATTTAATAGATGTATTTTTATGTAGCTGAGTAAATTTATTGGCATTTGTAATCCAGTCTTGAAGAGAAAATTCTTTCAAATGCTTTCCATTACTTTTGAAGGCTGCTGTTGTTAAGTTCTGCAGCTGATAAGTCATTAAAGACTTGTTCTCATCCAATTTACTCCAATAACATTCAAAGGCTGATTTATCAGCACTCACAGATATTCCTAATAGGAACAAAAAAATCCTGATCTGATGGTATTCCATCTCAAAAAAAAGGCCCATAGAGTTGATATAAATATGTATTGTTGAAATACATTTAGAGCTCGCTTACATTTGTATTTGCAGAATTATGTGAAGGTAAATACATGCCCATATGAATTTAATTACAACATTGGTGTTACATAATTTTCTTCACTGTATGCCTAAACTGAGCAAATGGTATCTAGGTTACAATGAAAGTACTAGGAACAATACTACAAAAGTTACAAGGAATGGTCTTTCTGAAGTATTTCCAAATGAGTTTTATTCTCCTGTGCCAGTCAGTGTCAGAAAATGGTCTTTGTTGGCTTGCCTTGCTTTTACAGAATCTAATATTTTAGTCATGGATCAATGAAAATTTTAAAAGGTTGCCTTTATCAAAAAATAATTAGAAGTAGCACAAATGTAGTCAAAATACACAAATAACCTGAACTATTTATAGAATAGATGTTGCACTCAAAAATAAAAATGCTGAAGTTCTTTATATTTGAAAACCTTAATTTGAAGGAAGGATCAGGATTTTGTTTCACTAAGCTCCTAATAAGGAAGTAAAACTAGAATAACCAAAATTTCTTGGTCTTATGACTCTTACCTATGTTTTATGTTTTAAGCAACCCCTTTAGCAGTACTTTCCTAGGATTCCCTTTTTCTTCATTTCCCTTTTTTTTTTCTTTTTCCCAATTGAGTTAATTTTCTTGATCCTGCCTTTCATGGAAATTATTTCAAATCAAAATGTTATCTTCTTATTTGTTTCTGGTCCTTCCTATATCATTGTACTTCTTCTTTCAGGTGTTTTTTATCTGTCTGCAAGGTGATATATCCTTCAACTTTCCACTAAATTTGTGAGAAATTAATGTTAATTTACACAATGGCTGTAATAAACACGTAAGTCTCCTTGATGATGTACCTACACTTTAGAAAAAGATTTTGTTTCCCTTTTTTTCAAATTACTTCATTCTCCTCCATCAAATATATATTTTCTTTTTAGCCAGATTTCTGTTGCACAGATTCCCTGTGTGATCTA
This sequence comes from Irena cyanogastra, assembly GCA_013397155.1. Taxonomy (NCBI): domain Eukaryota; kingdom Metazoa; phylum Chordata; class Aves; order Passeriformes; family Irenidae; genus Irena; species Irena cyanogastra. The sequence continues at coordinate 37,730 of VWZV01009963.1, read as the reverse complement.
AGTTAGTTCACTCATATTTATTCTTAATGAACCCCCAAGCATAAAATGTCATCAAGTTTTCCTTGTTTCAGTGACTACTCTCCCTTTCCCAACGTTGAGCTTACTAATGTCTGCTTATAGTCAGTTTAGATTTTGCATATGTAATACAGAGGAGAAATTTTACATATATTAGTCATCTCAATGCATGCAAATTACAATAGCAATGCTGCTCACATATACATATAAGTCTGTTCAGAAACAGGATCATAGGATCTGTCCGTACAGAGAGCTTTGTTCCACAGAAAACTGCATAAATTCACAGCATACGCAGTATTCAGCAGTAACTTTCATAATAACCCTTTTAATCATGCAAATTAAATCTTTCTCTCCCACAAAGGCACCCATAACTCATGGTGCTTATATCCAAAAAAAAAGAGCAAGCATGGAGTTCCCAGTTTCTTGCAAATTCACATCCTCATTCATGGCACACTAATTTCCTTTTGTGGACAAGCCCTCAGAAATTTGTTTGGGTGTCAGATGGTACCACGTAAATTTAGAGCTCCAGATAAATGTTAGACATGAAATAATGAAAAGGCAATCCAAACTGTTTTGGGATTCAGCAATGAATCAGTAAAGTGTTGAAAACTAATAGATAAGAATTTGACTTGAGTCCGATTTTGTGGCAATATTATGAAGAAGCAATAATAATAACTTCGAACAATAAGAATGTAAATGTTTAACTTAATCTTTTCATTTGAAAACACATTCCTCAAACTGCAGTGCGACCTGAAAGTGAAGCAGACTTGACCAACTTCCACATGAGATTGTTTCTTCAGTGACAATGACAGGTAATTTAACTAGAGAATTCAATATATCCTAAAGGCTATTAATTGCTGAACATTGCATAAAACCATTATGAACTGTGCAAAAGTAACTGTTATTGGTAATTATTAGAGAAATTTATTTTCCTAAATGGAAACGGGTAAATTCGTGTATTTAAGTACACAAATATTTTATTAAAGACATGGGTGAATGGTTTTTTTTTCAAATTCATTTTCCTCTTTGTTTTTGGCTTTTACTTTTCATTTGAAGAAAAATAAGCCGATTGACCTCTAGTGCTATCTTTGCGCAACTTATGAGGTACACTTCATAAACTTCACATAAACATTATGTAAGGAAGCTTAATGAAGAAGGAGGGAATATATGGAAGAATAATATGCACTTTAATAAATCATGCATCCTTGTGCTATTTAAATGTTTCTTCAAGGTTGATTGAAACTTTAACCTCAGTCTCAATAAAGAAGAAAAGCTTCAAATTTGCCAGACCTTGAATTTTTACAACAGTACGTTGAATTATGCAGTGATCAGTCAATTATTCATCTCTCCCAGATCGAGATGGCTGTGCTTTGAAAAGCATGCAAAAATGGGGCTACAGAATGTGATGCTGTGTCAACACATTTCACTCAGGATTGCTTACAAGACAAATTTTTGTTTCAACATTGATTCTAGTTTTCTTGATGTTTGCTTCTAATAAGGTACCTGTTACAAATCAATTTGGGTTTGCATGCTTTAGCTTCTGATGCAGGATGATACACTGCTGAAATGACATTACTCTGTTTTCCATAGATTTCTACAACTATTTCAAAATAGACAACTATGCACTGAGGGAATCTAAGCACAGACTCCTTTGGAAAAGTTGTTTGCAGTTGATGGAAAAAGCAACTTGCCAAGAACTGACAAATTTGGTGGCCTTCTAAAACAGGGTTTACAGTGTTGGAGGATAAGAGAAAAGCAACTGACACCATCTACCTCGAATTGTGCAAAGCATTTGACGTTGTACCACACAACATCTCTGTCTCTAAATTGGAGAGACTTGGATTTGACAGATGGATGACTCAGTGGATAAGGAATTGGCTGAATGGTCACACTCAAAGGCTTGTAGTCAACAGCTCAATGTCCAAGTGGAGACCAGTGACGAGTGATGTTCCAGTGGCAGGACCAGCATTTGGTCAGCAGCATAGGCAGCAGGATCAGGTGCACCCTTAGCAAGTTTGCTGATGACACCAAACCGTGTGGTGCTGTTAACACTGGAGGGCAGAGATACTATCAGAGGAACCTTGACAGGCTTGAGAGGTAGGCTTGTCGAACTTCATGTCTGAAGTTCAATATGGCCAAGTGCAGGATACTCTTCTGAGTCGGAGCAATCCCAAGCACAGATGCAGCCTGGACAGAGACTAGATTGACAACAGGAAGAGAAGGATGTGGGGACCTTCTTGGGGGTGTCCATTGATGAGAAGCTCGATAAGAACCCTCAATTTGAGCCCAAAAATCCAGATGTGTCCTGGGCTGCATCAAAAGAAGCACGGCCAGCAGGCTGAGAATCTCTACTCTGCTCTCGTGAGACCCCAACATGAGTACTGCATCCTTCTCTGGGGGCTCCAACCTAATGTGAGAAGACATGGATATGTTGGAGCAACTCCAGATGAGGGCTAGAAGAAGGAAGAGTCTCAGGAGGATGGAGAACCAATTCTAGAAGGAAAGGCTGAGGCAGTTGGTGCTGTTCAGCCTGGAGACAAGAAGGCTCCTTCTAGCAGACTTTCAGTACCTAAAGGTGGCCTACAAGAAGGCTGGAGAGAGGCTTGTCACAAGGACATCTAGTGGTAGGACAAGGGGAAATGACTTCAAACTGAAAGAGGGTAGGTTTATATTAGACATTAGAAAGAAATTCTTTACCATGATGGTGGGGACACACTAGAATTGGTTGCCTAGAGAAATTATGTATGCCCCATCCATGGAAATGTTCAAGGTCAGGTTGAATGAGACTTTGAGCATCCTCATCTTGTTCCTGTTTATGGCAGAGGGAACTAAGATCGCTTCCCACCCAAAACATTCTATGATTTTATGATTCTATAATCCCTTTACTCCTGTAGTAAACACAGAAAGTGCAAATGCTTCCATTCTAAACTGTTGATTGAAGGGACTGATCTCTTCCATCAGTAACAGCTGGCCAATTAAGGTGTCTGGTCAGTTAGCAAATACTGTCTGTATTGTCTAGAAAAAAAAGGAAAGACAAAATATGCTATATTCAATATAGTATTCAAATAAAAACAACAAATAGACCAAATAAGTAAAAATCTCTATTTTTATTTTGAGTAACAAGAGGAATCATTAACTAAACCTTTAAAAAACAATTTAAAATTTAATTAACATGCTTAAATACAGGACTCTAGTGTGAGGTAAAATACCCTTTGTATTTTCCTTCATACTAGGTATTTCCTTTACCTCCAGCTGCCTCTGCAGAAGGACACAAGTCTCCTGTGGTTTTCCTGTTGTATAAGCCAGCCTTTTGCTGAGATCTCAGAAACCTTTGGACATCCAGAACAACATCAGGAATCTCTGTTCAGCCAAGTGTTTTTACAAAATCTGTGGACTCCACTATATATATAAAAGACCCAGCCATGAGGAAATACATGTAAGGCATAGGCATCACATTGCCATGGCCAGAGACCGATCTTCAGACTTGGAAAGAGAGGCATGAACATTTCATTTGCTTTTATGTTAGCTTTAGGCTTAGTTAGAAAAACAAAAAAAAATTGTATCATAACAAGCAACAATTTAAATCTTTTATTACCTGAGAAATTAGTAAATACAGTTGTGAGCAACAAAGGAGTTAGAGGTGGTAGAAATGTTTTATTTCCTGACTCTGCTAATGACATCCTCTGAAATTTTGACCTTCTCTATAGTAAGAAGAAAATATCTTACTATTCCACATGCATAAGAATGATCAAATACCTTGATAATGAATTTGCATAGACTTGAAGAAAATTATGCTTAGCATTACATCCAAGATCATCCAGGTGCTGCTAGTGTTGGCAGCTGGGTGTTTCCCCATGGGGTCCATTAGGGCCAGAAGCAAGGCAGCCAGGGGACACCAGAACAGCCACAGGCATTGGGCACCTCAAGAGGGATGGGAATGAGTCAAGGCTGAGCTGGGATGTGAGTCCTGTGTGGGGCCAACTCAGAGGGTCCCATGCCAGGGAGGGCAGGGATGTGGAGAGCTGGAGACCAGCCCTGCCATGGCATTGCTGGGGCAGAAAGCCCTGGAGGGCTGAAGTAGGGACCCAAGACATGAGCAGCAGGAACATTGGAGGGGCTGGGCAGGGACAGCCAGGGCTGGTAGTGCCCTCAGGGCTCTAATGATTATTCTGATTATTTCTGGAATCAGTACCTAGTTTTCCTAACCTCCCAATGTAGTGGGGATATTACCTAGTTTTAGTACAATGATTTAACTTTCTACTTGAAACTTCCTAATTCTGTTGTAGCTGTGTGAATTCTGAGCAGGTGATGTACACAGAAAACAGTCTCTTCAGGACTATTTTTTCTTCGTTAAATATTTTCTTGTTTACTCGTAGTTTTTACTTGTTATTAGTGTTACTATTGTCATAATTTCAATTTTGTTGTTGCTGCCAGTCCAGTGCACTAAGGACTGTCCACTGAAAGTGCTTTCACTGCCTCTGTGTACTTGCAGTAAAAACAAAGCCACAGCATGGATACAAAAGGAGAAACACTTGGAAACATAAGCCAACAGTTCCTCAGCATCTCAGTCATCCACTGGACTATACAATTCCAAGCTTTTTACAGGAATTACAGAAAAGAAAAATGTCCAGCAGGAATTTGTGAGAGAACCATAAACAGACTTTACAGGTGAAGAAGACTTTATAGCAATTACCTCCCAGGTGGGAGAGATGGATGGGAGGAAATAAAGAAGCATTTGTACAAAAATTTTCAACAGGGATCAATAGACAAAGGGTTGCTCAGAGGAAGGGGTAGACTTTCTGTTTTAACTGTACTGACTTAGGTTCACACCTGAAGAGACTCAAGTTTGGACAGAAGGCATTAGATTTGTCTATTTGAATTTGGGCATCAACAGATATAGCCACTGTAAAAGACAGATGCTCTCTATCGGTGAGAAAATCACTGCATATCTTCTTAACACAGAAAAGAAGAGTCCTGCTCTTGAAGAGTCTGTTTTTCCCCACTGACTAATTTAGTTGTTTATGTCACATGCTGCAGATATCAAAAATTTGGTCAGAGGAACCCTATACAAAAAAAGCCTGGAATGAAACAGAGAAATTTTGATTATATTTAGACTTCCAAGTACGTTTCTAGGTGATTTCTCAGGATCACGGAGCTGGGGAACAAAAGGGAGGCAAAGCTACCCTCAGAGCCCTAAAAGAAATTTTAGGTGAAATGATGGGTTCCTCAAGGGTACAGCTATAGCATTAATTGGGGCAGGCATTTCTGCAAGTCTGAGAGGACTTCACAATATCTCTTAGCAACTGTTAGTTGTTAGCAACTCACTCAGCAGTATTAATTTGGGGCAAAAGCCTCATGACTATTCCTTGAATATTCCTAGTTAGATCTTTTGAACAATTCACTCAGAAAGAAAAAAAAAAGAACAAACAAACAAACACAAACAACCCACAAAACACCAGACTTCAACAACTCAAGGAAGAAGAACCAGGACGAATTTAAGCTTTGATCTTCCAAAAACTAATTGCATGAGAGAGGAGAGAACTAAAAGCATGAAAGGAGGAAATGTGACTATTTCCACTGAAGTCAGTAGTAGGAATTATGCATACAAGTTAAAAAAAGACCATGAATGTCAATCACCAGGTTATGTATGTCTTCATCGATCTGGGCACATCCCTTGAGGTTTTGTCCTTAAAAATTCATAGGTCTGGGGCCCTGGATCATAAACTTTATCTAGTAATCATAACTTTTTTAATCATGTTTATATGGTTTGCAACATTGGAACACTTGGTACATAAAATTTAACAAAAATTAAAAATACAGTCATTGTTTATTCCTTTAAATTCTTTTGGAGAGAAGTACTTCATATTTCTTTGCAAAAAAATGTAAACTGACAGTATTTTGGAGCAACTGTTCTTCACTGCTCAAAAGAGGTATGCTCACCCTTCTTTAGAGAATATCTACTACTATCAAAGAAAGTTTCAGTTCCGCCTCTAAAAATCCTGTCTGTACCAAAGTCCTATTAACTCATGAAGCATTAGACTTCTTGGTCCATAACCTATGGATTCAATTTATGTCACCACTTATCCCATCTAGCAGGATTTGGTTTCTTTTGTTGGGTCATGCAAAGTGTGCCAGCCCAGGAGTTTGTTTAACAGGTCCTTGTGCTGTCTAATGGACTAAGAGAATGATCATCATTGTAAAGTGCACAGGAGAGTGAGCTGCATGATACACACTGTTAGGCTCATGCACTCTCTGATGACAGTTTATGGTTCACCAGCTTGGTTAAACAGCACATCAGCAGCAGTGATGGGTGATCAATCTCATCCCCTAAAGAATTGCTCCCAAAAGTGTCATAATTGAGAAATAAATCCAGGAAATGCAATCAGAAGGAATCATCAGATCTTTTGTTTAAGTTTAGAACTAAAAGGAAAGGAGATGGGGTATTGTAATTGCTTTTATTTGTTCTATTTATGTGTGCCAGTTACAGAAAAGTAGTATTACTTAAGTTCATGCTGTGACTGTTTTCATGTGAGGCATGATACAGGTACATTATATAAAGTTACTAGACATTTCCAAATGCTTTCAACTACAGCTTCATTTTTTTCATCCTCAGTGAATCATGGACTTCACTTTTTGCTTACAGGCACAGGATGCAGTTGTGCAATTGTTTAGTGTGTTGAAAATTGCATTACCCTACATAACTGACATTACAGTCTAGCCAGAAAAACAATGTAAACAGAGTGACAAAACCTGGGCTAGAGTAAGGCCAGATGTGAATACAGACTGGGAGAGGGGTGCAGCCCTACAGAAAGGGACCTAGGGGCGATGGCTGATGGTAAGATTAATAGGAGCCAGCAGTGTGCCCTGGCAGCCAGCAGGGCATCACAAGGCGCAGCAAACACAGCGTAAGCAGCCAGTGACAAGAGGGGATTGTCCTGCTGTATTTGGTGTTTGTGCAGTCTCACCTGCAGTCCTGTGTGCAGTTCTGGGCCTCACAATTTACAAAAGGTTGAAGGTATTCAGAGGCATCCAGAGGAGGGCAACAAAAGTGGAGAATGGGCTGGAAGGAATGTCCTGTGAGGAGCGGCTGAGGACTTTGGGCTTGTCTAGTTTGGAGAAAATGAAGCTGAGGTGCAATTACATTGCTTTCTGCAGCTTTCTGAGGAGAGGAAGTGGAGAGGGAGGTGCTGAGCTCTTCTACCTGGGAACCAGTAACAGGATGTGGAAATATTCCAAAGCTGCACCAGGAAAGGACCAAACTAGACAGGAGGAAACATTTCTTTACAGAGAGAGTAGTCAAAAATCAACATACTTCCTAGAGATGTGGCTTATGCTCCAACCTGTCAGACTTTAAAAGATATTTGGATAATGACCTTAATAATATGTTTTAAATTTTTATTATCTCTGAAGTGGTCAAGCAGTTGGATTAGATGATCATAGATTCCTTCCACCTGAAGCATTCCTTCCCTTCCCTTCCCTTCCCTTCCCTTCCCTTTACCAAAATGGAAGATTTTTATCCCTACATAATCCACCCCAAATTATATAATCTGATTAATATTTCTTCATGTGCACATTAATTAAACTAGAATATTGGAAGAGTCAGAAAAAATTAATTCTCTCAACTTCTTTCAAGTGGGACAAAAAAACTCAAACCCAAACCTAAACCAAACAGATTTAGACAATTATTATTGAGAATGAACATATTCTGTCCAAACTTTATCCTGGCACTGTCAGAACCACTATTAGCAGTCATTAAAGCTAAAGAACTTTCAATGGTATTTTAATACATCATTCCTCAATATTATACCCTGCTTACCTGTTCTGATCATGCTCAGAAAGATGTTGAAAACATTGTCTCCTTGAAATTAAGGGAAAATACCCTATGAAGTATTTTGTTGTTCTGTTTTTAGTTTTGGTTTTGGTGGGATTTTTTGTCTATTTTAAATGATCTTTTTATTGCTTTCAAATACAGCTACACTTTAAACATCCAGACAGTCAAAAGTCATTCAGTTTTGCCATATTACATGGCGGTGATATTGTCACCCAGTGACAATATTGGATATTACATTGTAGGAAATATGTTGTCCCTTTTGAGCACTGCTTAAATTAGAAGGTCTTCCCATACTCCTAGTGAGCACGAGTCATCAAGTCCTTTTAAGCTTTCCAACACTTTAAAAGTATATTTACAGTCCACACAGAGGCATGTCATGGGGGCCTTGGTGGGGCATGCAGAAAAAGCTCAGAGGAAAGACAGGACATTAGCATATGGCAACAGAACACTGCACATGCCAAAGAGGAACTTTTCTAGCTTTAAAAATGGACTGTCTGGTGGTGTTTTGTGCTTTGAACACAATGTGGATAAAACGTATTTGCAAGACCTCCCGTCATATCAGACACTCATAGACTGAAAAGTAGGTGCTTTTGAAAGACAGTGTGTGATTTTGCTGAAACTTCCATGGCCTGCAGAAAGGAAGAACTGTAACTTGGAGGCATACATGTATTGCCTAGCAGTGATCCTCTTCAAATATTGCAGTTATTTTTATATATTTAAGTTATATATATATTTATATATATATATATATGCAATTATGTATATATGCATTTTCTAACAGAGTAATTAATACCCAGTCATTTGAAAGAATAATAAGAAACTAAGGTAGCAAGCTTCAAGAAAGTTCAGATTATTTCAGTTTACAAAAAAAACAACAAAAAAAGTGTTACAATAAAATCAAGTGTTCAGGATAGAAAACTATTCAACTACTCAGAAAATATGTCATTTTACAAGCATATACTTCCCTGATAATTTGGAAACTTGGAGAAATGTTGAGTATGAGGATTTCTAGTTTGAAATACCACATCCAAAGGTTTGGCTTTTGTAAAGATCATTTTACGTAAAGATCATTTCATCTCTGACTCAGAGATGAAAAGTAGTTATCAATGAAATATATGCTTTGTGACAAAGAGCACCAAAATATTTTCTATCCTAACAACTCTAGATTCTTAGCATTGAGCAAAACTTCTCCAAAATATCCACTATGGAAAAATGGTCAATACGCTTCTCATCACATACCAACACTTCTCAGAAGCTTCTGTAGAAAAAAAAAAATTACTATAGAAGCCATTGCCTAGTAATTGCAATTAAATGGCAATCTTTTAATGGCATTCTGTGATGCAGAGAGCTGTAAAATTCAGCAATGTCATGCACAGCAATTGATTCAAACAAGGCTTTTCGGATTTGACCTGCAGAATTTTTTACCTGTCTTATTTTGAACCATATGCAATTATTGGTAAATATTTAAGCAAATGACTATGTATATAGGTAGATACATTTCATCACTTTTTTCCAGACTGTCACCATTCTATTTTTATTGTTGTAACACTTCACCATCAAACTTTAGCTCTTAGGTCAAATGGATCAACATCAGCTTTTATGTTGTCCAGATTTAAAGGATAAGGTAAGAACTGCAACAAAATTATAATGAATTAAATAGAATTGCCTATATTCACAAAATGTGCCAATACTAGAAAAGGAATCTACTTGTTTTTGAGGCTATTAGATTACTTCATAAGAGTACAGTGGAAACAGTAGAACTATGTTCTCCACTCAAGGGAAAGGGATGAAGATTTTGCTTTTGCTTTTGTTTCTGCATTTTTAATTATACTTGAACTTTTTCAATAAGAAGGCAACGATGCAGCTTTGTCAGAGTAGCTCTATCCTTCTTGTAATAATGTATATAAATTACACATAGACACTGGAATTATGTTTCCACACACACCTTGAGAAACCCTTTTGTTTAATTCTTAGACATAGTTAGCAATTTCTGTTCAACATCAGCCCACTGCAGAGATGTACAGAAAGCCTCTACAGAAAATTATTTTGATTCATTTTTGTTGTTAGTCTGTGCATCATATCTTTCAAACAACTAAAATTAAAATCCCTAATATCCTATCCCATAAGGAGATGATGATTTGTTTGGCTTTTATGGTGACAATTTAAGGCAGTCAGTTTTAATGCAAATAATCTCATCAATGTTGTTCACAGGAAGGAAGGGAGAAAAAGTGCAACAATTTTTTTGACAAGTTTTTGGTTTCCCTGAAGATAACACCTTCTAATTTAAAAGGAACTGTGTTGTTTCTGGACCTAGTCCTCTTCAGAAAAGTGAGAAGATTATGAAGATCACAGCTCAGATCTAAAACTACTTAAGAACAACATCAAGTAAGAAATTAGAGAATAGAATATAATATTATGATCACAAATATACAAGTAATTTTTAAATGTTCATGAACTGGTGAAAAATACCTTCCCACTCAGCCACAGTTGCAACAGAGAGCATTACTGCAAAATTAGCACCAATCTTCACTGGACCATTCAGTGTCACCTAGTATTCATCAGATATGAATTACACTCTGAACAAATTGCCTGAAGGAACAGATACAGGGATTTTCATGTTCTAAACGTGCTTTCCTATTAGAATCAAAATAGTCCATCGGAGGATATCTCAACCCCTGAAGACATGCAATGAACAGAAATGCTACAATACTCAACCATTATTCCAAAGTACAGTCTTTAAAAATGAAAGATAATATACAGTAGGCTTGACTCCCTATTCCCTTAGATTCCATTATAATCACCCTTATGATGAGCCACACCTCATTATAATAACAGCCAAATTGCTTGGGTCCCAAGGGCAGACTAACAGTCGGGGTGGATTGTACTTATACTCAAAATAACCAAGAATAATCAAGATGAGCCTCTCAGTTTGACAATGAATGACCACTTTTGCATAACTAATGCTGTTCTGACAGTAAAAATGTTAGAGATTAAGAAAAAAGAATTAATCTGGCTAATAGTGATTGGATGCATAACAGCAAGTAATGTATCAACATATTTACTGCAGTTATAATAACATCTATGTAAAAAAGTTAATTTCTTTAGGTGCCCAAACAGAACTTAAAAGCTTAAAGGATATTGTCTGTATAAATCCGCATATTTCTGCACTGAAAGGATATGATACAGTACCATTTTAATTGGGGTCAATGACAAGTATTGCTTATTAATTAAAGGATCAAATCTTGAAGGCTGTTTGTCGACAGTGAACTTAGTGCAGAGTTGTCAGTTTACACCTAGTGAAGATTTTCTCCATGGCATTTTATGTCTTCAAAGTAATAGTAATTACATTGAAGATGTTTGCAAAGAAACCCAAAACTACGTGAAACCCAAAACCATGTGAAACCCTTGTGGTGCTGTGTTTCATTAGAAATGCCAAACATAAATGAGGTTCATCAAGAGGTTTGTTAAGGTTCATGAACTCAAGACTGGCTTTGAATTAACATTGTGAGTAACTGATAATTTTGTATTGAAGCCACACAAAATTTCCTGAGTTCATGTGAAAAACTGGAGGAAACACTTAAGGTTCATCCCAGTTTTCCTGTTGCACTTTGATGGCCAGTTGTCAAGGCACCTGAGTCACTTTACCAGGAGAAAAATTCCACTGTAGGTAGCTCTGAGAGGTCAGGAATTAAATGCCTAATCTCTAAAATGAATAAAATAAAATAAAATAGCAACTACAATCTAAAAGTTGATACATTAAAGATATGTAATATTAAATTAATTTTTAAAGTGATTGAGAAAACTTATATTGAACACGATTTCCTTAACTTTTTTTCTTACTCTAACCTCATACCTTTATGCCAGACACAATCTTAATGGAAAAAAAATGGTTTTAGACAACAATTTGCATAGCATTTTTTAGGAGGTCTCCTTCCATTGATTTCCAGTGAAAAGTACAGAGATGCAATTTGTGCCTGTAGAAGTATTTGCTTGTACATTCAAACATGTACATACTTATCTGTAACTCAGAATGGAGAGTGAAATCAGGCAAGTAAGGAAAACTCCACTGTAAACAAAAAGTTAAACACAATCTTGAATTTAAAAAAATACATACACATGGCAACCCTACAAAGCATGACAAGGAGTTACAACAATACACGAACAAATACACACTTTATTCTAACTGTACTTTTATAAGGTGTTTGGCATATATGAGCATTGTTATTTATAAATAGTTGAAAAACACCTACCATATTGATTCAGAGCAGTGACAGATTGACATGGTTTGAGTATAGTGTAATTACCATATTCATGGATTGATTTAAAATGTACCAAAGAAAATTAATGTTGGATGTGGGGTATATGAGCCTTGTAAGTAGCCACCTAAATGCCAAAACACGTTTAGTGATCTGTGTCATAGCTGGCTTACCTGTCTTCTTGTAACAAGATGTATACTTTGCACAACATGACAGTCTTCCATGGCAAATCCATTCTGCCTCAAAAATGAATAGGTAGTGACTTGAAACTTTTTTGTTTGTTTGTTTGTTTGTTTTTTTAAGACAATGTTTGAAAGCCTAGTGGTTTGAACAGTTTTGAAAGGTCGGGGGTTGTTTTATGAAGAAGCAAAATAAACATCTAAAAATCGAAAATCATTACTTTCCAAAGGCAGTTTCTACCAGAAAAATAACTCATTTCTTGGGGTTTTTTTTGGTAATGCAACAAGAAATGTATAGTAGACACAAAGTACCTGGAGAAGAATGGTTTACCAAGAAATTTTAGATGAGATAAGGATCAGTGTATGGGAGAGACTGGATGAGTGAAAAGTAAAAGAGAAAGCTAATTAGACTCAATGTTACAACCTTCATAGGAGAGAGATCTGGGAAGAGGCGACAATGCACAGGACGTGCTCCAAGCTGTAGTAGGGTAAGCAGTAGCACTGCCTGCCCTTAAAGACACTTGACACATAAATTATGTGTTTTTTCCAGCCAATATCTTTCAGGTCCTCTGCACACTCTAGAACAAAAAATTACTCCTTGGGTGAAATATACTGCGGAAGCAACAGAAGTCTTTTAAGTTTTGTTCCTTCCCTCAGAAAGGAAGCGTGGCACAGCGTGACTCTGCTTCCCAGTATAACTTTGTTCCTTTGGCTCTGAAAGGAAACAGAATTTAGCTGTAAGTTTGCCGGATCAGGACTTGGAATGGAAGTTGTGGGCATCACCTTCAGTGTCAGCTCAGGGCTTAGACAGGCTTGCGAAAAGAAAAGGGAGGTGGAGAGAGATTATTCTTGGCAAGATCAGTTTCACTCGTTTTCACCACCAAAACCACTTTGCGCTAGGAAACTAAAGTGCGTGTGCATGTGCATGTGCATGTGTGTGTGTGTGTGAGTATTATAGCAGATGGAAAAGATAGAAGTCAAAAGGTAAATCTCACTTCCTACCACACTCTTTTTTTAATCGTCTGCAATCTCACAATGCAATCAGAAGTATTCACACATAGCTACTTTCACACACACAGAAGACAGAGGGCTGAAGCCTGGGAATAAAGTCTTAAAGGAGATAGTGAAGGGGTAGTAAAAAATCCCTTTGTTATCTGATAGCTTCACTTTCTTTAGGAGAGTGCATCAGGACTAGAAGTTATAGATAAAACTGATTCTAGAATTCAACCAAAAGCTCTACAGGGAGATGTAGATGAGTTTTCATATGCAGATCGATTATCTGCATATTATCATACTTGCCTGTATGGGCTATATTTAACATCAGGATGATTTTAAAGGGACTGTTCCAATTTGACCTTTGCTTTCCCCAGATGTCATCTCTCCTTTCATAGTCATTCAAAAAATTACAAAAGGATTACTGCTTGTTGTTCTGCTGGAAAATCTTTTAAAAGTCACACATCACTTACAGAATAGTTCAGTAAAATCTTATTGCAGTATTTTGTTTGAAAAGCAATCCCTGTAAATTCTCACATATCTAGCCAAACTAACAAGAAAGCTTCCACTTTCAACTTATTTGTAAACTGAACAAATTTGAAAGGCATGTGGAGAGACAACAGCACAAATCCACTTTCCCAACGACATAATGTCATGTTAGAGTTAATGTTCACAATGAATCTCTAAGTTGGGAACAAAAATTTGCAAAGTTTTTCTTATTTATGACATATTCCCCCAGAGGAGCTAGCATTTTAACAGAAGTACAGAAGAACCATTTCCTGTCCCATCAGATGGATTCACTACCAGATCATGAGCATCACGCATTCAGCAAACCACAGTGTTGGAGAAGTCAATGAATGAACACCTGCTCTCCTACTCCTCATCTTTGTAACTCTCCACCACACTCAGTTATTTTAATGATTGCCTGAAGTGTCCATTCATGTCAAAGCATGTTATTTACTTCCCATTACGGACATGACATTACCTCACTCCATTACAAATTGAGAGAAACATATTGCCCTCCAAACTTTAAGTATTGCACCATCAGCTGTGAATAGAAATGAGTGCTGGCACTAGATGGCAACTACTTACAACAGATACTCTAAATGTAATGGACAAAGTTTCATTTTTGATAATGTAACAGAGAAAGATAAAATACATCAAAAATACTCTACTGAATGAATTTATCATTCACATTGTCAGCCCATCAAGTTTAGTCACAGGCTGATTATGTGGAAAGTCAATGAATTATATAGCTAAATATTTTCTAGTGGTTTTATGAATGATAGAGTTAATCAATATTGTACCTAAATAGAGTTAATCTCTAAGTGTTATTACTAATAACCAAACCTTGAGAACTTTATGTTAAATAAACAGCAACAGAATTAAAAGACTAAACACTCACCACTGATTCAATAAATAAAGCAGTAGCTAAAAGCAGCATCTCATTACTTTTGAGAGAAAACACAAATAATATGTTTTAATCCAGTAAATAGACTAAAATAATTTGATGGAGAATGGGTACAATTAAAACAATATCCTGAAGCAGGGAGGGGAGATGGAAATCTGGTTTCAAGAGCCTCTAAGCTGTCATATGACTTGTAAGTCTAAAAGAGGACTAACTTACACTCCTTGATACACTGAAACTGTAAGACTGAGCATCATATGTATAGACAGTATGCACAAACTGAAAAAACAAAGCAATCATTCCATATAAAGGTAGTTTTAAGTCTGTCAGTCTGTTTCTGTCTGAAATACGAAATTTTTCTTTTGTTGTCATTACTCATTCCTGATAGAAACTCTTCCTATGAAGACAATTGAGTAGTCTTGTACATGCTTCTGAGGCTTCAAATGTGAAAGAAATTCAAGAAATAAAAAGTTCATGATTGCCGTGAGACTCACTATCACAGTAAGGGTACTTAAGAAAGCATTTTCAGAAAGAAGCTGACTAAACTATAAAGCTAAAGAAGAAAAGGATGCATTTCCTAGTCTCAGAGAGAAAAATCACAGCCACCTATACTTACAGAAAGAAGTTGAGAAAACAAGATTTTCCTACAGAATATTCCAGAAAAATGTCTGTGTAACTACAGGGTATTTTATTAGGAAGACTGATTTACCAGGTTGAAGTTAGATGCTTAAAGTGCATGAAAAGGAAATCACTTTTCAAAGTTATCTCATACTTCTACATAAGATTTTTGAAAAATATTCCTTTACTTCTAACAGACAAAATGAAAGAGCATGACAAAAATAGTGTATAATTATACAATTACTTATTTGCATTAATTTCTTTTACATCTCAAAACATTTAACTTTTTAAAAATGCAATTAAGGCAATAAAAAAAAATTAAATCCTGTATGAATTCTCCCAACTACCCCAAAGTCTTCAAAGAAACCTGAAAAAGAGTCAGATGCTGTTGCATTCTAACCCCCACTATTGTGCCCCTCAGATCCTGCACAGGAGATACATGTGAATTTATTTGATTATCATGAGCAAAATGAGGAAAGCAGCAAGGCATATAGAGATGTGGTGGATTCTCTTACTGGTGTCACTAAAGGGCTCAAAAACTAGTTGGAAGGATATACATGTAAAGGGTATGAAATCCTGGGAAAAGTTTGGTGGGACTAGCTAGTGAAACCAAAGTGCTTCCCAACAGCTCTTACAGCAATTCCCAGGCAAACCTCATCTCCTGCCATAGCTGTTGGCTAAAAGGTACCCTTTTGTGGACTAATAAAGACAAATAGGTACCTTCACAAGTGATTCATCTAATCCTAAAAGAGGCACCCAAGGGTTGATAACGAATGATTTATTATTTTGAGGTGTGGATTTTGTCCATTGGCTATAAATAGGTCTATAATATGCAGCTCAAATTTAACTTTTAGCTATCCTAATTTAGGGATAATAAATTTCATAGTTTGCCTCCAGAGTTGATCCATGAAAATTGTACTGAATTGTAATTAAGTTGTAACAAACAATTATACAAACCAGTGAGAATTCAATAAATTCAAAGCACGACTCTCTGCATCGCTGGTCAAAACAGCAACAAGCAAAGCCAATAACCTGCTGCCAAGTGAAATTCCAGAGTTCCTTTGATCTGTATCTCAAATTTTTTTTTTTTGCAAACCTGCAAATACTCAGTATTCAGGTCAGTTTAGATGTTACTGTGACTGGTGTATCAAAATCAACTCTTAATTAAATCCATAGAATGATCAAGCAGAAGTCAAGTAAAAACAAGGAATAAGCAGAAGAACCTCTGAAGACAAAATAAGAACAATGAAATAATTATTCAGAAAGAGTTTCTTCACAATTAACTGTACAAATAAATAATAAGAAAGAATAATAGAATGGAGACTTACAAGCGTAAGTCCCTACATTTTCAAAAATTAATTCAGGCAAAGCTTCTGGCATGGTTCCAAAAATCTGCAAAATATTTATTATTTAGTTTTGTCCTCCTCTTTTATAATGAATGCACAATTAAAGAAGTTGTAATTATAATTCAGACACTGGCAAAATACATTCTATGGTGTTAACCATTGATAGATTTGTAAACAAAAGCAGCTGGACTGGAATTTCTTCAAGGAAATATTTACATGCCAACAGTTTATCAAACTGAAAGTCTGCAGATAAATCTACACATGGGCATTAAGTTAATGATGATAGCAACGGTGATTCATATTCTTAGTTGTAGCTGCTTTGTACTGCTACAGCTGTAAAAGAATAAAACCTGGAAGGAAAAAGGATAAGGAGGCAGGCTAGAGTTTTACTCCCCTGCCTCCTTTCAAGGTTAGAACATTTGTTACATTATATTGGAAATAATGATTAACAATAGGGTGATTGTCCAAGATTCTTTCACCTCTAAAGGCCAGATTTCTGGAGGTATGTAACTCATTTAGGATTTAACTAAGGGCTTCATGGGATTAAACAAAACCACAAGTGTCCAGTGAATTTTTAAATAGATATACATGCAGTTTCAAATTCCAGTACACAACAAAGCATGTCTCGGAAAAACTACGTATACATGTGTTTATTAAATCTTCCTACCACTTCAATGGCAGAGAATATCAACAGCTGTTTTAAAAAATGCTACCTGCTTGATTCCTATTCAGTAGGCTCAATTTGCATGCCATTATCCAGGTATTGGAACTTAAGGGGAATCACACTCTTGAGAAAATTATGGATACCTACACCCTACAGAAAAGCATGGACACCTTCCTATCAATATTCATTTGTCATCCTTTTGTGAGAGAGTGATACATGGTTGTAACTTTCACCACACTATCTCAAGAGTTCAAAACAGGATCCTGACTGCAAACACATACACAAAAGAAAAGAAAGAAAAATATTGGAAAACCACAAATAATAGAAATTCTAAAAAAATTCTCATGGCAATAGAGTGCATAAATTGTAGCAATTAAGATTTTTTTTTCAAGAGCAATTCAGAATAAATAGGCATTTCCCAAAGAAACTTCATCTTAACACTTAAAGCCTCTTTCACAATTCAGAAATCCATTCTCTGGAGGATCTTGATTTTAAAGAGAACTAGGGGTATCTGAAAAGTCATCTCAAGTTGGAGCATCCCATTCCTTCCTAAGACTGAAAGATCCCTTAACTGTTCTTGCAAAGTCCTTGGAAGTATCAGTGAAACACAGTGAGCTGGGAACAGTATCCAGCCAGTAGAAAGAGACTCCAATCTATTGGCTGCAATGGAAGATACTCGTTTCAAAGACAGATATCTTGAGGCTGAATCTTTCTTCCTTTCCTCTCCCAGACAAGAACTTCAGTGAGTATCTGAATAAAGGGGCAGCTAGTGGAGTAGAGACTGAAATAACAAAGCAGAATTCATAATGGCAGCAAGTACAGTTGACTGGACCTGTGCGCAAGCAATGCAATTTGAATGTGACTGGGGGTTAGGAGGGGTTTGTGATATGCTATGACTGAGAAGTCATGTGTGAGTTGTATGCTAAAGCAAGAAATAACACTTGTAAATTATATGTAAGTTCAGGAATTCTGTGTCCAAACAGTGTAGAGCAATCTTTTTATGTCATTCGGTCTCACTCTTCAAAATGAAGTTGTCTGTTCACAAAATCTTCCGAGCCTGATCCCTACAAGATACTGCACACCCCCAGAATTGTAAACAATTTTAAGCTCTTTGCTTGCTTGTTTTTTGTTTGTTTTTTTTTCTTGAGATGTTTTCAGGTTTTGTTTTGGGGTGTTTGTGTGTGCGTGTGTTTTGTTTGTTTGTTGTTTGGGGAGGTTTTGACCGTGTTTTGCTAAAATCAAAGGAAGGCAATGTCTGCCACATCCTAGGACATTCCTACTGTGTACATTCAGGGTGCTTGTCTTGCATAACTAATGAGCCCTTCCCATGTCCGGGAAAACTCTCTTCCATTGAGTATATAAAGGACAGCACTTCTGCATACGCTAAGTAAAATCAGTGTATTGGGGAAGAATAAAATGTGAGCAGTCTTTTACACATCGACCTTCTGTCTCTTTGCAGGTGTTTGCACACCTGCAGAAGAACCACAGACGGTGGCGGGTTAGCAGGTAAAGCACTTACTCAGAGAAAATGGCAGATAGAATCAGCTGTGGCCCAAGTGCTCCCTGCAGTCCTTGCTAGCTCCTCTTCTGCCTTTGAGAAGGAGGCTAACAGAAATATTCTGTCAGCCAAGTAAATACTTGTGTTGAACTCTCTGTGGTCTGCAGACTAATCAGGTTTTGCCCTACCTGCCCTGGTTACTGCACTGCTAAAGCCTAATCAAGTACAAAAAACCAACCAAATAAGAATTTTCTAATGTGTATTTTGGAAATTATACAAGCTAGGAAAAAAAAAAAAGTACGAAAAAAATGTCTGAGTTGAGAAAGCAAAAGGGAGAAGAACTGATGAAACTCGAACACTTCGATTTTTATCTGCATTCCTGTTAAACTTAATTCTTTACATGCAGTGATAGAAGAATAGAATGAAAATCAAAGAAGCAAGCAAACCCTTTTTACCTTGAATTGAACAATATTTAAGAAAAACATAACTTTTAACACTGAAAACTGTTTATGATACACAAAAACAAACTGTAGTTTTCCAAGATGCCCCCTGGTACTAACATTTTTGTTTGCCAGAAGCTCATTCGCTGTGGCCAAACGCTTGCTGATTCAAATAAAAGCATCTCACCAACAATTCACACAATGATTTAAATTGAACTTGGCCAGCTTAGACAAAAAAATAAATTACCTAAATTAGAAAAGAAATAAACCTTGCTCAAAGTACACTTTTCTCTTTCTACCCCAAATTAAATACAAAGGAATGATATAGTGGCACTTTCTTTAATGATCACTTCTTAGATGAATATGCAGCATTTGTTAAAAGGGTGAAGTATTTTTAAACTTGAATAAAACATACAACTGCAGTCTATTAGAAAAGTGCATAGTACAACTAATTTGCTCATGCAAGTTTTATAGAAGGGTCCAGGGTTAGCAGGAGTCCTAAGGTAAGTGCCTGCTGTTGTTCTCACAACAAAATGTATTCCTCACACAATCCCAGACATAATCTTTCTGAATGCTGATAGTGGCTTAGTAAAATAGAAGGAAAAGCACTAGTTATTATAACCATAATCTGTCTTCACTCAAGTAACACCAGGAAATAAAAAAAATTAATAATATCATTATGAATCTATAAATAGCTAATTGATTGAAGCATAATTTATCTGTAAAAAGAAGATTTAGTATAGAAAGGCAGAAAATCCCTGATGCCCATTGGCAACTTTGTAAGATGTCTCTTCAGTACCCTCACGCTCAATTCAAACACCTGACTCAAGCCAAAACCCTACCTACCAGCTCCAATTTATCAGCTCCACTTCAAACCCAGCCCTCAGCAGGGTTTCTGGGGCCTTTTGGAGATGGTGCATTGCAGAGGGCAGCAGTTCCAACCATGGAGTGTGCTTCCGTTGCTGATTCCTGTGATGCAAGGAGGGAAGGACCACACTACGACATGATGCAATCAGTTGCACTTCCAGGACTGCATGACCTCACCATGGCATTACCAGCAATGAAGTTTCTACTGGTTTCTAGTCCTAGGCTTGTACAGAGCACCAGCTGCTGAGGCCACATTGCAAGTGACAAAAGCCCGACGATATCCTTTCACGTGACTAAGTTCCACCAGGGAAAGAAACTGCTTTAAGAGCCCAAGTGCACACCAGAAGCTCAAATACAAGGCAAATTAATCCTACAGGGGCCCATTTTTGCACATAAAACTGCTCATGTAGATGCACTTTTAATGTACAGAACAGTAGCTGTAGGACATCAGGCCTGTCCACTTCTCAAGGCAAGTGGTAGGAACACTTTCCCAAGAAAGCATGCGGGGTGCCATTCAGGTTGCTTCTTATTCTCAGTGAGTTTACACTCCCTCTCCTCTCCATCAGTAGAAGGCTAATACTAAACAGTTACAGCTTGATGTGCATGGGGGAGAAGTAACAGGAGCAAAAATACAAGAGTGTGTTGTTCAACCTTGCAGTAGGGCATATGGGTGGTTGGACTCTTGGGCTGTGGAACTGTAGAAATAGTTGGGATTGGCAGCTGTGTATTTCCTTATTTCAATTATTCTTCTAGGTTATGTAAAGAGATTTCTGATGTAGTGAAATGTTCAATGCATCACTTTGTCAAACTAAGATTTTGGCTCCAAGAGGAAGTTATGCCCATCCTAGGCACCTAGGTGCTTCAACAGGGAACTGATATATCATCACCAGTACCCAAGGTGTGTTCAGGAGAGTCATGGAAACATTTAGTAAGCATTGCATACTTCAAAAATGCATTTTATTATGATTTTGAATTAGGCATGTGGATGCTGTTAGAACTTATTTTTTTCACATTTTGAATCCTGAAATCATTGAGCTAATTTTGTAATTTAATTGCTACCTTTTTTCCTCCAAGTCTGTCAATAGCTTAATTTAACCTTTTGCTGTGATTTTGTTTTAAACCCATGATTCATCACTTGAGTCTTACCCTCTATAAGATACATATATGCCATATATACACTTGCAGTGTTGTAGAGGTTTGTGTTGAAGGCAGATAGGATAAGATTTCACCTGTAAAAGCTGGGAATAAGACATTCTTTATTATTATTAATAATAATAATTATTATTATCATTATTTACTGCTTCTGTGTAAGTTCTGTGTGAGGTGTCCTGTGAACCTGTTCAGCTCCCAGCACTGAAATGGCTTCCAAGGGTAATACTGGCATTTGTTGAAGCATCTGTTTCCCAGAGGTGTGCTTGTTATTGATCAGCTCACAAAGAAGGTAATACTTTATCTCTGTCCTTTTCAATTGTTAAATTGAGTTCAGATTGTTCAAGAGATCCATGTAGAAACTTATTTCTGGCTTCCAATATATCATCCCATCACTGAACAGCCAGATTCTGCAGCATCAGTTTGGTCACAGTGAACAGAAGCCAAATGGTTATTAGCTGCTTCTGAATTGAATTGAGAACGATGTCTGCTTGCCCAGGGCACTGCCAAATGAGTTTGTTTGCTGCAGCTGTATCTTGCCACATCTTTCTAAAGAGTACCTTTAGAATCCAGTTTCTCCTTATTGTATCACTATTTACTTCCATCTTGACAACTGAAATCTCCTATTTTCTGCCATCCCTATGTTCTGTTCAAAATTCTGTTGCACTCTCATTCCTTTACCCCGCCTTCCTGACCAGGACTTTCATTTTCATCTCTCTACATTGCAATTTGCCCCATAATTAGCACCTCCAAACCAAAAACACGACAAAATCTTTCAGAACTGAGTCCAAGTCAAATATGCTTGTACCATAATATAACTTCACAGACACTGAAGCCTGAAGTCAGTCCTTCTGTCTCTCCAGTTTTAAAATGCCAAGTTTAACCTTGCCATACCTCAGGCTCCCAATGTGCTTGACAATACTTACTTGACAGAGAAGCCAACAATCCAAATCGACTGCTTCAAAGTCCTCTGTATCTCAGAATGGTAAAAATCTATAGAGTTCCTAAATAGTTGGTTGCCTTGCAGAACCTGTTTCAAGAAAGCTATTTAAAAAAATATAGGAAATATATTTTAAAAGCAGGATCTATCTGTTCCAGCTTAACATTTCCAATTTCCTCGATGACTGTCTGGACAGTATATCCAAGAAAACTACATCAACTTACTTTCTCTAACCCCAACAGCTGTTCTTTATATTATTAAACATATTTTTTATTCACTTAGCCTTAAATTTATTTATTGCTAGAAAATTAATCTGAGAACTGATTGACAAAGTTGCTACAGCTTCCATTCTAATTATTTAAATTAATTATATCTGTATTAAAATAGGTGCCATTTTAATCCTCTCTGTATTCACTTCCTGTATCTTCTTTCACATCTTTCTGTTAGTACAGCTCATTCTTCTGGTTCTCCTGATATGGAAGATCAAAAAGCCGTGAATGCTTAAATATAGCTCAGCAATTTCTATTCTAGATCTGACAGCTGCTGTTTATAGGATAAAATTTTGCTCCTTGTTAAGCTGGATGCAGAAAGTGTTATGCCTAGAAGGGCATAATGCAAATAAGCCTTGTGGTTCTAGAACCACAGAAAAACTGAGCTTGGAATGGACCTCTGAAGGTCAAGCAGTCTAATCTTTTTTTAAGTGCAGATGGTTAGGTCAGGTTCCTCAGGGCCACGCTCACCTAAGGTTTGAAAATCTCCAAAGCTGGAGATACTGAAACTTCTCTGTGAAAAACGCTCTGGTGCTTCATCCCTCTCATTTTGACTTCTTCACCTTTATATCCATCTGGAGGTTTTGTTTTGGGTTTTTTTTTTTGTGGTTTTGTTTTTTGTTTTTTTTGTTTTTGTTTTAGTTTTTTTTTGGGGGGAGTTGTTTGTTTATTTTTTCATTTTGGTGGGGTTTTTTTGTAGCGGGGATCTGTTTTCCTGTCCTTCTGCTAATACAGCAAGATGAACCCAGCTGTGTTTTTATGAATCAAATTTAGATCATCAATTAACCAATTCACTGGACTATGCCAACCATTGTTACTCTAATCTGGATGACAAAATCATGTTTCTCCATAGATCATGTGCAAACTCTCCCAAATTGCTTAGTATTTCATAGTACTTGACTTTTAGGTGAACATTCATAGAGTTTCCAACTACTCTGAATGTCTAGATTTTATTTCTTTGATCTTGATTACTTTTAAGAGTTAGAATTCCAAAAAGTCCTTGTTTCCTCTCTTTGAAAATGAAGCTTTTTAAGCAGGAGGCTGTAGCTTAAAATGGTGTGATACTGCTGATGGTGGAACCATCATCATTGATCAGGGCGACCTCCTGCTCAGCAAAGGCACACTAATACATTCCTCAGTATCCTATGGATGAGCTAGCAGCTACTGAAGAAATAAGTTTCACAGAACTCTTGAGCTACGATATTTTAAGAAAGGCATTGAAAATGTATAAAGTTTGGCCAGCAAAACTGGAAGCATCTGTAATCAGCAGTCACGCTTGAAAATCTTGGCCTCAGTCTTTTTTTATTGCACTCTTGTGTCAAATAACATGTAAGCACATAACAAATGAAGCAATTTTCAAGAATTTATAGATGCTTCAACAAATAGAAGGTTTACCTTTCAGATCAAAACCCAACCTTGTATCTCTTTTCACTGCAAAAATACAAAAAAAAAATTGAAGTAATTCCCATTTGAGTCTGTCAGTTCTTACAGGATTTTCCTAAAACTTTAGATGTTTAGCTGCTGAGTCCAAATTTCTTCAGGATCTGACCATAACCTACTACTCAGCTGAAGGCAAGATATGTTTAGGGCAAACTTTTCTTGATTTTGATCTGAGCTTTGAGATACTTTTGTTTTACCTAAGTCACAAGGAGTACCATCCTCTGACTATCTCTCAGCCTATCCAGCCTCAGACCTGTTAAATGGCAGGTACCTTGCACAGATGAAGCAGCTATTTATTAATGGAGGTAGGGTGGCACTTATGAGAGTACAGTTCCTTTCTGCTGAAAGAGACTGTTTCCTGGGATGCTTAAAAACACAGAGGTAGGTTGCTAGTCTGTTACTGTAGAGATAATTTGGGTTTCAGCATGAGCCAGACTGAGATTAATGAGTTTACTTTTTGCCCTGCTTTAGCTGTGCCAGAGTTTATAGCAGGGGAGCTGGCTACAGCGTGTTTGTGGTCCTTACTAATTCAGACATGCAGGACATTTTAATGCAGGCAGAAGGAGATTGTGATGGCCCTGTATACAGATAACCAAACTCTTAGTCAGCCAGCCAGCAACAGCAAGCTGCTGGGACTCAGGAAGCCTCTCAGCCTCATGCTTGCACTCCCCAGGCCATCCAGGAATAGTGGAATGGGCTTATCCAAGAAAGCTAATCTCTTCTGCTGTCCCAAACAGGTCTGCCCCCTAATGAAAGCAGAAGCATTCATGTACGTATGGTTCAGAAAGGAAGGGAAGAGAAAGGATGGGAAGAGAAGGCAAGCCAAGGCAGGACAGTAAGGTAGAATACTCGAAATCAGTCATACCTCTCTGACTTTTGAATTCTCTGCAAGCGAAACCAAAGTAGTTCCAAATTTGTTCCTAAATAACAATCTTGACCTTGGAAAAAAAGCACCCTTTTTTTTCTCCTTACAACGCCACCTAAAGTTATGCTAAGCCAGAACTATTTCTTTCTCCAAATGCCTGTTTAAATGTTTAAATACTTGAAGTTTGTTAAAAAAATGTGTCTCTAAACACATTTTATCAAGTGAAGGAGATTTGAGACAAAACCAACAGGATTACCCCTGCATTTCTCTAGTTAGAGGAATAATATTGTTTTGTTCCATCAATGTGTTCACTTTATATTGTTCAGCACAAAGCTTTGTGAAATAAGAATCATGGGAATATCACAATATAAAGGAAAAAGGTACAAATAACAGCTTCATAAACTGAGAAATGTACATAAATAAATCATGTAGATGGGGGCAGTTTGCTTAGCTGGCAAGAAAAAAAATGGAAAATATGCTTGTTAAACAATAACCACAGAGTGTGCTTTTATGATGTTTTTCACCACAGTAATTCATATTAGAGATAGAAGCAGTTGCATGTTAAATAAAATCATTCAGCATTGTTCGCCTCACATTACAAAGAGCTGACTTATGTTGTTTTTAGATGCCTCCCATTAGAAAGTAAATATTCCTCTGATGTTACACATTTCAGAAAATTTAATAAAGATGAACTGTAAATAAAGTCACAGGGAGATTTCAGACAGTTTTATTAGCAGATTGTTGAAAAGAAAAGAAAATTAAATACAATAACAGTAAACGTGGTTCTCACATTGAAACCAGGCTCAAATAACTAGGCTACCATAGAAAAATTTCCAATTCTTGCATTATGATGTAAAAACAGATTTTTGTACAGATTTTGTACAACAAAATTCGTAATAACCTTTTTTCATTTTTAGAAAACTTTAAATATATAGATAAAAATAGACAATTTTCATAGGTCCTACATGAAGATGAGTATGTTCTGTTCCAAGGGCTTGCATAGAGCGCAAATGTGGTTATAATATAGAACAACTAGACATTAATATCTTTAAGATTACAAAAGCATATAAACAATAACATGAGGACAACTTTTCTTCATAATCTATGCAAAAAAAAAAAAATCCAAATCAAAAATTAAAACCAAAATACCAACCCAAAACCTGTAAAACTAAAGAGGGGCAAAAAACTTCAACTTACGGTAACATCTCATGTTCTGTAATATTTACACTGTTTTTAGCAAGATTCTTTCTAAACATCCAGCTCATAAATTGGTTCCCCTTTAACCCTTAACACTTCTGTTTATGTACCAAGCCAAACACTGAGGCATTCCCAAAGGTCTCGAAAGAATATACTGTAAAACTACTAAACCTACTTACAGGTGACTCTATGCAAGGAGCAGAGCAATGGCAAATGCTAGTACATATTTCAGTTGTAGGCTTTTAATTCTCTTTCAGATATGAATGATTCAAAAGCTTGCCACAAGTCCATCTAACTTTACAGTTGTTAACCCTTTAAAGACTGCATATGAAAAAACTGGAGTACAGAATCCCATGTGTGTTTAAGCAACTATGACAATCATGAAAGAATCATGGTTAGAAAATAACATCACTACAAAGTATTAGACAACAACATTTAATGAAAAATATTGCTCAATATTTCTTTAAAAAAATTACTGTGATGTGAACTTGTATATACATCTTTCTATTGTTAAAAAAGGATTGTGGTGGAGTAAATATGAACTGCACAAAATAAATGTGTACCAGTATTGCAAGGAAGACCTACAAACTATAGAAGCTCAGTGCTAGAGTTTACAAAACATTAGATTTTTTTTTTTGGACAAAATAATATTAATATCCAATCAGAATTACTTTTAAAGAAATATTTGCTTTAAGTTAGGCATCTTAGACATTTAAGGTTTTGATATGTTTCCATGTAATAAATAATATTTTATATGCATAAAACATTAGATGAAGAAAGCATAATCACAAAACTTACAGTAATAGCACTGATTCACAAAATCAGTCTTTAAAGGGGTAACCCAAAAGTACGCAAAGCAAAGAACATAATTTTTAGTAATGTAATAAGCAGTGTTTTGCAGCTTACTTCCAGTTATCAGCACAAAGGTGAAAACACATATTGTAGCTTTCATAAAGACAGTGAAAGTAACACATAACCATCCATCCCTAAGACAAGGTGGGAGGGACAATAGACTTCAACTGTATCACTCAGTTCTACGTGGAATTGGACTGATACATCAAGTGTTTGTTAGGTTTTCTTTTTTAGCAACATTGACGTAATATGACATTAACATATAAAAATATTTCTGGCATTTTGACTTGCTGCTCAGCCACAGTCCATTCTTAGAAGTGCACTAGTCAGGGCACTAACCAGGGCTCAATATACAAATAAAAGTGGCTGATACAGAATTCTGACTCGTTACCAGATGCTTAAGATCTCATTCAGTAATACTGTGACTCCAGGACAAATATTTACATGCCTGCATGCGTTAAAACTAGAAAGGTGTCTTTCTGACCAACAGGGTGACAAAACAATATTATCTAAAAGTTTCATTTCCTAAACTCTAGATTTCTACTGCATACATAATACCTTCCTTGTGTGATTTGTGTTATATACTGTACATGTGACCAACATTTTGATAAGAAGCAAAGTCTTTTATTTCATAAACCCCTGCCAGTTTACAATGAGAAATTATTATTCGTTTTTTTTTAATTTTATTTTAGGAAAAGAGACTTTGTGAATGGTAAAACAGTTTGTTTACATTCAGCATTTCTTTTCACTTACACAAAATTCCATTTCACTTGATGTAGTCTAACATATGTGTTGGTCTCTTGGAAAGCATGTGGAAAAATGTCTTTAGAAGAAAAACCCACGATCATTGTTTGAAAACTGAATGTATCAATTTTTTCTTCTTTTACCTTTTTTTTTCCTTTTTTTTTTTTAAATAAGAATCCTCTTATGCCCTCTACAAGTTCATTTCTGAGCTGTCTTGCTGGTTTCGGTATGGTATAGCAGTCTGTAAGTGTACTTGGACACCGCTGGAAGGATCATTGGATGTGCTCAAATACAGAATCATCAGAGGAGAAGAAAGTCTGCATTCCTTGAAAAGGGGAATACTCAGCCTTGTTCTGACTGCCTGTAATTTTGGATACAATAGTCCGGCACAGAGATGCAGATTTTTGCTGTGAGAACTGTGCTACTGTACATTTACAAACATTCTCTAGATCTCCAGGTTGAGCCACAGGAGATAACCAAAGGAGGACACTCTTGCAGAATTCTTTACATTTTTGAAGAACATTGATAAATGAAGTTCAGGAAGTTGGTTTGAAAAGGTTTTGTTTCCACAGAACTCCTTATGAGCCAATGTCTTACTGCAACGTTCTTTACCGTAGCACACGTATTTTCAGCAGGAAAAATTCAATACATGACAGTAGTTTTCAAATAAAGTCTTCCATCTAAAATATGAAAGAGAAACATTTGCTTTATATATTTATACCTTCAATGAATCAAAAAGAGGAAAAAGCCCACAAGATTTAAAACCTCAGTGGAAGTAGCCATGCAACAAATCTGTAAAATGTCTCCTATGGTACTTTTTGTCTAAAATAAAAGAAAATCATAAAACCTGAATATCACCTTGGAAATTTCATCTGTCAGTGGTCAAATTAACTCTGTTGAAAATTACACGCACTTTGCAAGTTGTGAAAAAGGTAACAACTTCTGAAGCTTTAATGTATGCTGGACTCGTATCAGTGCTAGGGCACTAGGAATGTAGGTGGAGCCTCTGTGCATGTGTTTTTACTGATATGCAAACGTAACTGAATAGTGCTGAACAGCAATTATTTCCTTCATGGTTGCAGAGCAAAAAAATCTTCTTGCATGCAATCGTTAGTACTCCCATCACTAAAGGCATAGCTCATACTTTCTGATTTAGCTGTGTTGTTAAATATACCATGTAATGTAACCATTGTGCACATTTGTAGCTATTTATATAGAACCCAGTATAGGATATTTAAACGGTATCAGTGAAGTATAGCCTCCTTCCCCCCATAAATGAGATTAACTGAACAATTACTGTGTTAAAAGATGTAAGCATGTTACTCGCAACATTTTTTCCACCCAAGTGAGGAGCATATATTTAAGTGAGATATGTGAGGGAATATAAGAAACTCTAAGCTAACCCAGCCAGTAACTGTTGATCTCGAAAAATCTGAAGAGAACATACTGGCAAAACGTATTTTCACCTAATTTGTAAGTGCAAAGCAATTTTTTCTTCACTTGGGACATGAACATCTTGTATACACCTATTTTGATAGCAACATAAAGATTATTTTTTAAAAAACGGAAAACAATCAGAAAAGCTTCTTAGCTTTCTGACTTGTAGGGTAGAAAGTGTCATCCCCATGTGAATAAAGCACATTATGAAGCAATTAATCCTCCCCAGTGCATAATTACTAAACATGACTTATATTTCAGTATATAAGCATTTGCAACTACCAGCTGTATCAAAAGTATTAAAAGTATTAAAGTTTGTATGAACTTCTTATTTAAATCTAAGTAAATTCAGCAAATATTTCTAAGATTTCAGAAGTTTTTGGGTTTTTTTGGTTTCCTTAGTCTAACATTTTTATCCCAAATCAGTCTGTAGAATTTTTTATTAGTTATACAGTAAAAATTAGAGATACAATGAAGCAATTGCATGAGATAAACATGTGCAAATGAAAGCTGAATTTTTTGAAATGTATGGTTATCTTTGAAAGATGTGACATCACCTCCATGAACTTACTGCAATTGCTGAGAGAAAGAAAAGTTAACCTGAAAGCAGACAAAAGTACATACCACACAGCTGTAAAACCTACTGCAGATCCCTTTCCAGTTCTATCAGAACTGCTGGGGAAAGTGGGAGGCTGTAGAATCACTCTGCTGCAGTGATTCTTATCTAATGTCCCTTTGTTTTTCCTTTTCCACCACTAGTTTTCTTTTGGGTTATATGCCCTTTTGCTACTTTTTCCCCATCTCTACATTTTTGTTACATTTTTCTACCCCCTTTCCCTACTTTTTTATGTTCCTTGCTTTTTTTTTCTTTCTTTTTCAGAGTACATGATAACTTTCTAACTACATAAAAGTGCTTCCTCTCAGAACCATTTCCATTCTCTTTGCTCTTTATGGTCTTTTTTTGCACTGAAGAGAAATAAAAAGGAATTGAGTAAGGCCTTAAGTTAAAGACTTTTATATTATTATTTGCTGCATGAAAACCAACCAAAATGCTTATGGGAATTCAGGAGAGAAAGAAGAAGCCTCTGAAATGGAGCTCAGTAAAACTGAAGGCCTGGAACACCATCTCCAAAGAAAACCTGCATTAAGTACAGGATAGCTAGTGCTACTACTGGCTACATTTCCATATAGCTCTCCCAAACAT
This sequence comes from Irena cyanogastra, assembly GCA_013397155.1. Lineage (NCBI taxonomy): Eukaryota > Metazoa > Chordata > Aves > Passeriformes > Irenidae > Irena > Irena cyanogastra. Next base: position 7,518 of record VWZV01009963.1, on the reverse strand, counting down.
ACTGAATAAACACAATAAACATTTACAGCACTAAAGCTGTCTAGATACCTCTGTAGGAGTATTACTCTGCGTATATACCAGCACTTTGGCTATCCTGAATGTACACTTGCTAATGAGTGCTATGTATAATTCCCACACCTTAACATTCTGATAACCTGCAGTCGGTAACTTATTTTATTTTATTATACTAGGTCTCCATTTACCTTTTAAAACAGAGCATGTATTAAAACTAATTCTCAAAAATACAGCTGCAGGAAGCAGAATCCTTGTAGCAGCCAAGAAAAGATGAACAGCAGTAGAGTTTCAAAAGTCAGCTCTATTTTACACTGCTTAAGGATCCAGCCTGGCAGTGAAATCAATAGGAGGTTTTTCACTTTTAAAAGACGACACTAGCAGATCCTGTATTCTGTATCCACAGAAAATGAATAAGAATAGAAAATGGCACCTCTACAAAGCACCTTCCTTACAAAGTAAGAGGATACTTGTTTATATATGTAAGTTCTCTTAAACATCTTCATTAACAGTTTGGCCACAGAACTCGAAGGAATACTAAGTTTGTAAATGACACTAAATTGGGAGGAGTTGTTGACTCCCTCGAGGGCAGAGAGGCCCTGCAGAGAGACCTCGACAACTGAGAGAGGTGAGCAATCAAACCATGTGAAGTTTAACAAGGGCAAGTGCTGGATTCAGCACCTGGGATGGAGAAACCCTGCGGGCGTGCACAGACTCGAGAACAATAGGCTGGAGAGCAGTACCATGGAAAGGGACATGGGGGTCTTGGTCACTGGCAAGTTGAACATGAGTCAGCAGTGTCCTGGCAGCCAGGAGAGCCAACCCTGTCCTGGGGAGCATCAGGCACAGCATCACCAGCCAGGCAAGGGAGGGGATTGTCCTGCTCTGCTCTGAGCTGGGGCAGCCTCACCTTGAATGTTAGGGGCAGTTTGGGGTGCCACAATGTAAAAAAACATTATTAGAGACTATCCAAAGGAGGACAGTGAAGATGGTGAAGGTTCTGGAGGGAAAGCTGTATGAGAAGCAGCTGAGGTCACTTGGTCTGTTCAGCCTGGAGGAGACTGAGAGGAGACCTCGTTGCAGTCTTCAATTTCCTCACATGGGAAAGTAGAGAGGCAGAAGCTGATCTCTTCACTCTCACGACCAGTGACAGGACTTGAGCAAAGAACATAAAGCTAAGTCAGGGGAGGCTTAGGTTGGACATCAGAAAAAGGTTCTTCACCCAGAGGGTGGTTGGGAACTGTAACAGGCTCCCCAGGGAAGTTGTCATAGCACTGCGGCTGAGATATTCAGAATGAGAAACAGGTGAATAGCAGTGAACTTCAGAAATTCAAGGACTTCAAACTGTGCTAAGAAAAACTCACAGTTCTGCAGAGGAACAATGACCCCGCATCACAAAGTGGTGACCAAATACAGTCCCTGTATTTGACTGCTGTCTCTTTCCATTGGTCACTCCTACTACCTTGTTCCTATCCATTTTTCTCCCTATTCTTAATGTTCTGACATTCCTTCCAAATGATAGGAACTTCTCAGAGTTGTTGTCAAAGCCACCAGAATCACTTTGCCTCTAGGTGTAGCCAGAGCTCCTATCTGAATACAAGTGGAGTATTATCACTGATAGGCCTTTAATGATTTCAAGGTTAAAATCACAGACAAAACCTACAAATCATGAAAGTGATCAGCAAACCAAGCCAGTTCATCCTTTGTAAGCCAGTGTGAAAATGCCACTATTTCTAAATCCTAAATCCTGAGCATGCCTGTGCCTTCTGCCTCCCAATCATCAATCAAGGCCTCTTGCATTGCTTTCTTCTGTTAACAAATGCAGAATTTTTTCTGTCAGCATAAAAATAATTTCATGTAAAACAAATATAGAATGTTTTAGCCACACAAACATGGACATAAACATACACTACACAAACACACACACGCACAGAGCTTTCACTAAGGATGTTTACAACACTGGGGTGTATTTTTAGCCTACTGGAAACTGTTGATCTGTGGTGAAGTTTCCCAAATTTACATACTATTATCTATAATATAAGTACATAAAACTTACTTTTACTCTCAGGAAGTCAAGCAAAAACACAAACTGGGAAAATACTGCTAAATTTTGAAATAGAGCTGTGTGTGATTAGCAGATTGTCATCTGTTTTAATTGCTCTTTTGCAAATGGCAGTGTTCAGCAAGATCACACAAGCTCATGCTAGTAACTCAAAATGAAAATGCCACTACTCCTAAACATCATTTGTTTTTGTCTGTGGATTGATATGACAGAAATTCTACCCAGAGTGAGGGAGTATTTTTTTAGATTAACTCTTTTTAATTAAGATTCATTTTGAGGCTTTTGAATGAACATGCCCAAATAGTTATAAGGTCACAAATGTTATAAAAAATAAACAAATGGAACTGACATAAAAGTTTGCAATGCTGAAACAAATCATATGCCTTGAAATGCATTCCCACAGAGATGTCATCTGGGTAATGATTCACTTCAGTGTTCTGTGGGCAGCTTGCAGTAAGTATCTCTATAGGCCCAGTATTTCCAGAGGTAAAAATACAAACCCACTCAAATATTATTACTATTAATATGCAACCTTGTAAACTGATAAAAATGTACAATGAAATGCTAGGTTTTGTCTTTGGCTGCAAACTAAATAAGTCATCCATTAGATGGTAATGTGGGTATTTCTGCCACTCAGTGCAAGTTCCACTGGGGTTGTTTGCTATCCAAAAAATCACATGCTCACAGTTGCTTTAAAAATAAATGTAATAACAGTGATCATCATGACTATAATACTGCAGAGTTTAATTTATGAAAATCCGCAAGGCAATGTCCAAGGTGTGTCGTCACATCCGAGTTTAGTCACTTGCTATCTTACAAAAACCTGCTGAGGTAAATTCTCCTTAGGAAAGTGATAGTGTTTTCTATAGTTAGGAGCTGAAAGTAACCAACCAAACGAACAGACAGACAGAAAGATACAGCAGCCTGACAGAGAGAGCTGATAAGAAAGAAACCCTCAGATTAAGAAGAAAACCCAGTCCAGGTTAAGAAGGAAAGGACAAAATACTTTGTGAGAAGGAAAATCACAGAATCACAGAATGGTTTGGGATGGAAGAGACCTTAAAGATCACCAAGGACCACTCTCCTGCCATGGGTAGGGATTCTTTTCACTAGACCAGGTTGCTCAGAAAACAAATGACAAGATATGAAATCTCATTGTGAGCTTTGGAAAGTTGCGATGTCAAGGTTTGAATAATTTTTTTATCCTTTTTTTTAAATTGTAGTTTGTTAGCTGTAGTAAATCCCAGCCCATGATCCAAGAGCCCTACATCAAAGCAGCCACAGTTTCACTTGCTAGAAGTCCTAACTCCAGTTAACATATTCTTGTCAAATATCACTGGCACAGGCCAATGATAGAAGCCAATTTTCTCTGTAAATGGGTCTTAAGGGTATTTGAACAGTGTATCTATTCATCTCTTTGTACTTTCAAAGAACAAAGATGGATGTCTCTTGTTGTGAAGACAGGAACTTTATTCCCAAATATGGCTCTGAAATTTTCTGTGATTTTAGTTTGTGTTTTTGGGGTTTTTTTCTGTTTTTCTGTTCTCTCTTTCAAACTTCTGTTTCTTTTCCCTTTCATTTTAGGTAACACAGATTTCATGTACTGATGGCATCTCAGTCCTTTCTCTTGTCCTCAGGAGGGTAACAGCAGTGTTAGCTGAATCCTCTAAGGACGATATTAGCACAAATAACAAAAAACCTCCAACAACAGCAACCAAAGAAACTATATATGCATTTAATGGAAATAAAAGTTTCTTCGCTCATAAAAACCCATTTGAACCCCATCTTTACGGCTGGTGACTGAGCTGATCTAAACTTAGGGTCCTCTTCTAAAACCACATGTTGCAACACAAAATCCCCAGGACCAGCTCATGTGCTCCTAAAGGCAGCAGATGCTTCATACTGGAATTGAGTATCCTGTTGCCAGACCCTCCAACCATTAAAACCTGCTAACTTCAGCTAAAAGAAATAAAATATTTGTGACCTTAAATGGGGCTACTCATATCCAAATCAAAGCAAAGCTGCTCACTTGTGCTAAGTAACATAATAAATTGCATTTCCTGTTAGGAAGTAGCTTTATTGAAAATGGTAGCTATTTTCTCAGAAGTTATTTCCAGGCACCTGTAATCTTAATGAGGTTTGTCCCTTTCAAAGAACAGTTGTACGTGCATGCCCGAATGCACACAACCTCTTCAGCCCAGAGCTGATAAAAGCATCTGCATGCCATAGCTCAAGCATATTAAAATTATATAACTGGTTGGTTTATTTGTTNNNNTTATTTGTTTTAATAAGATGGGGCAAATGTGAATCACAGTGTACTTCTAACCATTCATTCAAGTTGATGTTTTAATCATTTGGAGGAAGAGAAACAAAACAAAAAGAAAGGGATGGCAAACAAATGGTAAAGATTTATGTGATACTTGATAAGACAGCAACGGGAAGTCAAAATAAAAGCAAGCATATTGTGGCAGATGGAAGGGATCTTAGTCAAGTTGTAACCCTTCTTTAAAAAGACTTAAATGAAACAACTATTGTATACTCTTCATATATTTCATTCCAAATTGAGACACAAAAGGATTTATTTTCTACCAAAGATGGAAGATAAAAATGGGAGTCTAAGTTTTTAATCATGGGAAAATAATTTATGGTGAGCTCCAGTCTTTTTTAGTTTGCAGAGTATGAGCCAAAAAGCCCAGCATTTGTAAAATTCAGTCACGGAATCAACTGAACATAACTTTTCATAGTATTCCTGGTAAAGTGCAAAACAGTATATTGTCAGGGGAAATAATTCCTCCTAGTGTCTAGAGTTAATTAGAACTCTGAGGTTTTACAACTCAGTACTGAAAAGGAGGGACAGAGGGATATATACTGAGCTGACATTGTTACTGGCAGCACAAGTAGATCCTGTATTGGGGAACATGCATGGATCCACTGCCATCTTCCCCAGCAGAGAACAGGAGATGCAGGAAAGTTGGCTCAATCATTGAGGCTTTGAAATTCAAGCAATTTGTTCTTTAAAAAAAGTGCTCATCCAGTTTTTATGCAAAGATGGGTGATTTCACACTGCATGTTCATTAAACGCATGCAAATATGAAGTATGTAAACATATTTGGCCAAACACTATCCCAGTTTGCCCTTTGTGTAACACCAATAAATTAGTTTCAAATTTGCATATTGTTATTAATCATACACCTTTCATTTCTCTACTTAACATTCATGTACAAATATATTTGTGTTAATACTCAGTGCAAATATTCAGGAAACTGAGATGTCCATGTGTTTCTTTTTAAAATAGCAATTTATATGTAGGAGATTTTAATTCTAATTTAAGACATAAAACGAAACCATGGGTGTGTAAAAAAGAGCATCTAAACACCTTTTTTCAGTTATTTTCAAATATTGAACTATCTTCTCTCAGTGATTTTACCATGTGTTTTAATCATTAATATATATTTCTATTACTCCCATGTAATTGTGGGAGTAAGCTAAAGGTCAGCCATCTGGTCTTTACTAAACTAACAAAGCAGGGGAGTACCTGAATATGTCACCTTCTATTATTTAAAGATCATATTGTATGCATAAAACTGGCCATTTTGAGGACTGAAAAAACTGAACTAGCAAGGTGAGAAATTATTTGAAAGTAATAGATTTTTTTTTAAATCACTGTCTTTTGTTGTTGCTTCACAAACTTAGCAACCCGTTTTCTATTTGTATAAACAGAAGAAGCCATATCCAAAAAAAGGCAACAGAACTGATTACTTACAAGTACTGAACCTGAGTCACTAAGGCATTGTAGTGTGTCACTTCATGTTAGTAAAAAAAAAAAAAAATTAGTAATGATAAACAACAACAGACACACAAAGCAGAACAAAATCCTTTCAACTGAAGAATCATGTGGAAAAGTTATTAAAGGATGAAGTCACAGCTAAATACAATCAGCTTGTGAGCTTCCACAGCTCATTGTGTTCAGTGCTGTTTTTATCACAGTGTGGATAATTTTGGTGCTGCACAATCTGTCCTGCATAAAACAGTTTTAAGTTCTACAAAAAGGTGTGCTTTATTTGTTACTGTATTTGCAGCAACATAAATGACTTTTTTTTAGTATCAGCAAACAACCTTGGATCTGACAGCATAAAATTGAAAAAAAATTGAATATTAGAACGTAGATTCTGCCTGGCACCTTCTTTCCCTTTGTTTGGTTTTGGGTTTTTTTTTGTCAAGTCCAGATGGAAACAGAATTTACTATTCATCCCATTAGTCTGATCAGCCTTCTTTCACTTCTCTCCATTTTGCCTCCTTTTTTAGTGCCTTGCTCAAATGATCACTTTTTTACAGTAAACATCATCATCAAAGTAATCTTACATACAAGATATCAATCATACAGTTAAGCTTCAAACAGA
>VWZV01009962.1:938122-965377 GCA_013397155.1 Irena cyanogastra | reverse complement strand
CCGGATGTAGTGGAATTTGGAAGAAACAGTCTTTGATGTCAATGACGGCCAGATCCCAATTTTGCGGGAGCATAGATGGGGACGGCATCCCTGGCTGGAGAGGCCGCATGTCTTCAATTTTTTAATTTATTTTCCTCAAGTCGTGGAGGAGGCGCCACCTATCCTTCCCCGGCTTCTTAATAACGAAAACCGGGGAATTCCAGGGGCTGTTAGTTTCTACTATGTGTCCTTTAGCCAGTTCCTCCTCCACAAGCTGAGTGAGCGCCTTCAATTTTTGGTGACTCAGCGGCCACTGCTCTACCCACACTGGCGTATTGGTGGTCCAATTCATCTTTTGGGTAGGGCGCTCTTCAGTGGCCGCAACTAAAAATCCCGAGGGGCCAGAAGCTCTAATTTGGCCCCCCACTGAGACATGGCGTCTCTCCCCCGGAGAGTGAATTTTGAATTTACCACGAATGGGTGTACTGAGGCCAATTGCCCATTCGGTCCCGTAATTTGCACTACGCTCTTTGATTGCATTGCCAATTGTGACCCACCTACTCCGGTAACCGAGCAGCTCACGTTTTGCAACTCCCATTGTGACGGCCATTTGTGTGGGGGAATGACCGTCACATCCGCCCCAGTATCCATCATCCCTTGTAGTTGTATTGTTTGCCCCTCGTGCTTAAGGCCACACCCTACGAGGGGCCTCTCCTCTCCCAGCACCTCAATGTAAAAAGCACAGAGGTCCAGATCATCGCAAGCAAGCTGTGGCACTGGAATGGCCTGTGCGATGATCTGTTCCTCCGGCAGGAAGAGGGGGGGATGGATACAGCGCACCCAAATCTCGAAATACCTCGGATCTGAAGAGTGGACTCCCGGAGACACTTCGAGATTTAAGGGAGTGTGTTTGGTGTCCTTGACAACGAGATACCTGCATGGATGGTACCTTTCCGCCGTTTTGATTGCGGGAAGAAGTCCAGGCTCTGCGCCGACAATCTTCCAGTCCCGATCTGAAATAAGAATAGATTTTGAGAGTCTCATCAGATATGGTTCTTTTTTATCTAGAGTGTACAGTGTTCCAGAAAAGTCATTCATTGGTGTAGTGTCATTTGCTGGTACGTTGTCGCTTATCGGTGTTTGGTCACGGACCACCCCACTTGTGTCCTGGCACGGGATGGTTCTGCACTCTTTTCTTAGTTTTTTGGCTGGGTTGGTTTTCCCCCTCTGGCCCCCCCGGGCCCTGCCCCTTCCACTTGCGGCAACGCCCTTCCTAGAAAAGGGCATGCTTGGATGTAGTGTCCCTGCTGACCGCAGTGAAAGCACGCTCTTCTCCTCTGCGGTTGGATGGGATCGTTCGATGCTGAGGCAGCTGCGGTGATTCTGGCCTGTGGATTCCTTTTCCCAACGTCAGCAGCCATGAGCACTGCTTTCCGTGTGCATTCTTCTATTAATTGGTCGATTGTTGGTGGTGGTGATGACGGAAGTGCCAGAATCACCCTTCGGCACGCTTCATTTGCATTTACAGTCACGACTTCCAGTAAGATCCTCTCTTGTGCCTCGTTCCCCTCAACTCCCTTCTCAATCGCAGCCCTTACCCTGTCAACAAAGCTCGCAAAAGATTCAGAGCAAGATTGTTTAATATTAATAAACGATGTCATTGGCTCGGTGGACAGCATAGCAAAAAATGCGTGCTCTGCAATCTCTGTAATCTTAATTAGAACCTCTTTTTTGATCCCCTCAGCCTGCTTCGTAGCCGCCTCCCACTCCCCCTCACCAATAAGATGTTGAAGGGTGAAGGGGTTCCCATGCTGATCTTTTGAAGCATCCGAGTCCTCTGAAAGCTCCTTGAGAAGGTCTCCCGCTAACCTCCTCCATGTTCTTTCCCACAATTTAAATTCAGAATGGGGGAGCAAGCAACTAAACAACTGCCTCAAATCGGCGGGAACCAGTGTGTCAGCCAATGTTGCTTTCAAAAGACCCCTGAAAATTTCACTGTTAATGCCGAATTCAATTTTTACTTTGCAAAGGTCCCTGATGCTTTGCGTGGGAAGGGGAGTCCATCGTGGATTGTTCCCCTTTGAATTGAATGTGACCGGTGCCATGAATACAGGCTCTGCTACACCCTCGGGTTCCTGCTTCCTAGGCCCTGCATTCCCGCCCCCCAGCTGACCGTGGGAACCGGAAGTCAGGGCGTGGGAACCAGGAAGTTCCAGGGCGGAGCTTGGAGGAAGAGGGGTGGAGGAAAGGGTGGAACCAACTTGATTGACAGGGGAAGGTAGTGATGTAATGGGGGAGGAGTTGAGGGTAGGTGTTGTCAGAGGAGGAGGAGGGTTGTTGGGCAGAGTCTGAGGGGTAATTGACGCAGAGGAAGAGGAGGGTCCACAAAACGGAAGGGTAGGGTTTGGAGGAAAGGCGGGAAGAAGGGGATTATGGGGAGAAGAAGAAGCTGCCACGAGGCGTCCGCCATCTTGTGGCGCAGCTGTTAAAGCCTCTCGGCGGCCGCCATTTTGTGACAGCTCAGGCTGGGCTGGTAGGAAGGGATTTGGGGGAATAAAACTTCTCTGAACTGCAACCGGGTTCGAAACTGGGGAAAAGGGAGTGGAAAACGGGTTAAGGGTAGGATCTCCGACAGTGTGGCCACCACTGTCGAAGCCAGGGTACTGAGGGGGCCAGGGGAAGCCAGGGAGACTTTCCCCGGCGGGGGTGCAACCCTGTGCCTCTGTAAGGCAGGCTGCTTTCCCCTGCCCACCCAGCACAGGGGAAGAGGGATTAGGAACTGGGGCTGAGGGAAAAGGGGATCTGGGAGAAAGTGGGGACAACGCAACAGAAACGGCTTTCCTGGGTTTCCGCTCCTCTACACTCTTCACTACTTTCTGAATCAGCAAAAACAATCTAACAAAACCTTCCTTTACTCTCGGGTCGCCTTTCTCGACCTCTTCTGACAACTTGCTACCTACTCCTTTCCAAAAAACCTTTCTCTTAACATCTTCTACCGTCACGTGCGGGAACGCCAGAAACAACCATCTCACGAACTCTTTCAACTTTCCCTTTGAAACACATTCACCCCCCTCCCTCAGGGATTCCCCAACTTGGCGATAGACCTCCCTTTGTGAGGTAGACAGCTTGACTCTCATGCTGCCTAGATCACGGAACTTTCCCACCTGCTACAGGAAAAAAGGGTTCTAAAAGCAAAGTAATAAGGGCCCCAGCACCAACAGTGGTGGTCCACTCACACGGTGCACCGTGTGTCCCCTAACTCGGAATCGTGGCCACCCACCCGCCTCCCTCGCGGGGTCACTCACCGACCTGCTGGTACCAGGAAATCAAACTGTAGCAGGGGTCCCTGGATCCGAAGACATCCCCTCTGGCTGGTCACGCAGTCCACCCAAGACGGGGTTGTGTCTTCTTCCCCCGGGAGCACCACCAGACAAAAGTTGGTGTGCTCACGCAGGGGCGACAGCCCTACCAATCGCCGGACAGTTCAGATCCGTTACGCGAATTCCGAGAGGCTTCTCTCCGTCCTTGGTGGCGTGTGATGTCGAGTCGCCTGAGAAGCCTATCAGTGGTGCGCTGCCTGTGGCTTACTTCTGTGCAATCGTCAGCTGAAAGCGACGTGCCGTGCTCCCAGTTCGGGTCCCACCGTCGATGTTGTGGTGGTGATACCCTCGAGCCCCACACGTTGGGCGCCAACTGTAGCTTCCTTTTCCTTTTGGGGTCGGAGAGCTACAGCAGGGGGCAGGTCCGTGGGAGCAGTTGGGAGAAGCAGAGGCCACGAGGATCCAAGGCAAAAGTAAGGAAGGAGCCACTTTGTGTGCAGTCCAGAGATACTTTTATTATTCCCGAGCACAGGCAGGGACAAAATGGCCCCGAGCCAAGCTCGGGAAGGATATTTAAAGGATACATTATTCAAGGGAGGGGAAAGAACTGAGCCAATGGGGAGCTTCTGAGGGAGGAGTGAGGTGCAACGAGGAACAAATGGGAAGAGACTAGAGGAGGGATAAAACTCAGGGAACCAACAAAACACTGGAACAGGGATAATTGACATGGAACATTCTGGAAAAAGAGGGGCAGGGTAAGGGAGATTGACAACCAAGGGGGCAGTGACAACTAGGATTGACAAGGATATTTAAGGTAACACAGGAGAGGAGAAAAGATATTGACAAGAGGGTTGGCGGGAAAAATTGTGCAAAACAACTTGGAGCAAACCACTATGAGGGGATAAAATGGAGGGTACAAAGGATTGAACCAAATTCAAACTTACTAACATCAACTAACTGACTAACATAAAGCAACAACAAACAAACATTAAAAACATGATGCCACAAATAAATAAGATCAGTGAGCACATGGATAAATTTGACTTGTTGAGAAGGGATCAGGTTGGCATCAGTAAGGGGAAATACAACTTCACTAAGCTGAAGTTCTTTGATGGTTACAGTAAGAATATAGGCAAAAAGGATTGATTGGACATAATCTATTTGCGTTTTCAAAATGCCTTTGCCGAGGTTCCAAAGGATAGGATAGGATAGAATAGTTGCAGTGGGAAAGGAACCGACCTCATCTAAGTCCAGCTGTCTAAGGTTATTCCAGAAAGTAAAGTCAGATTTGAAGAAAGATCCTTGTATGGACTGAAAACTGGGCAAAGGAAAGAGTAGAGATAAATGGGTGTTTTTTCAGGATGGAAAAAAATTGGCAGTAAGCTCCCCCACGGACCCCCTGGGACCAATTTCATTCAGTATTTTGTCAAGGAGCTACAGAAGAGAATGAACAGTAGAATTTTTGGGTTTGAAGGTGATATTGATGGATTTTGCATCACAAGTTTTAGTGTAGATAAGTGTGATCTTATGAAAAATAACGGAATCCCTACCTACATGATGTAGAGCTCAGAGCAGAGCTGCTGAACTCTTGAATTCAGGAAGAGATCTCAATTCTCTGAAATCATGAGCTCATGATGCTATGGCAGTGAAGAAAACCTCAAAACCCCAACCCAAACAAAAAACAAATGCAAAGAAGGTACTGAGTACAAACAAGAGGTGACATTCTGTCACCATGCAAAGCTGTGGTTCACCCTCTATTCAGTGCTGCCAGTTCTGTTTTCCACCTCCCAAAAAGGAGGCAGTAAAAGCAAAGAAGATACAGAGAGGGCCAATCAGAAAGCTTGTGATGATGTGGCAACAGCCTTGTGAGGAGGGAAGAAAGCTGATGTTCTTCATTTTGGAGAGAAGGGTGAGGGGAGATGTGATAAAGGTTTACAAAATCACAGATGTAATGGATTAGCTAGATTTTCCTAGTATCAGAATGCTCAGAAAGAAATTAGACAACTTAATGGATGTGCATGAAGCGATGCTGGAATGATTATGCAGGAATGTAACCTCTAAAACCTCTACAGCAATGGTGGATGCTGGAGCAGTAGAAGAGGAATACATTGCCAATTGTTGCCAAAGTCACATGCCCTCCTAAAACAACTTTTCCTTTTGTTATTATCTCTCTGGCTTCTCTATTATGGGCCAGGCATTAGCCACCACCATCATCATCCCACCCCTCCAAACTTCCCAGGGAGAAAGATCCAAGTTCAAAAAGAAAAGAGGAAAAACCTACTGTTCGAGATGCAATAACAGCTCTAGGTGCAATATCTTAAAAAAAGGCAGAAAGGGTATGAGGGTCAGAATATAAATAATATATAGATAGAGAAGTGGAAGGAAACACAGGAAAAAAGAGCACCCAAGTGTGTCTGTTACACCCTGTGGACCTCCAGGGATGGAAAAATGAAAACAGTTACCAGAACACCCCCTCCTCCCCATTTTTTTCCCTGTTGTCAGAAACACGATACCAGACTGAATGGATCTCTGGTCTTATCCCAGAGAATGTTTCTTATGTTTGAATGGTCTTTTGTTGGAGGCAGTCTTCGCCATCCTGGAATTCAAGGAAAGAGTTGTGACAGGTTGTACAGAGACTTACTGCATAATTTGTTTCTCTGTTTAAACAAAAAAAAACAACTTTAAAGTATGGTCTCAGTTACCAACTGAAATAAAAAAACTGTAGGATATTAGCTAGAAGGCAAGTTGGACAGAAGAAACTGCTAAGGGAAGTATTCAGGATGGATATGAGACGTAAAACTGCATCTCACACAAATCAGTGGGTTTTAATCCTTTTTGATTTCCAGTGTAGGTGTGTGGCAAATCTAACCTACTTAGAATAAATTTGCTTCTTTGAATTTCCCTTTGCATTTCACTTAGTTCTCTCTGAGTTTTGCAGACTACAGGTTGATAAGTATTATAGAAAATATGCCATCTTGGAAATTAACTATTTCTAGATTCCTTCTTCAAAGGGAGAGCACACCTGCATGGATACTGACTGGGTTATAATACCTGTGGTCACTCTGTAGTAACATTTCTTTTGTAGAGCTGAGTGGTTGTGCAGTGCGAAGCTGACTTTGGGGCTTAGGTTTTTTGGCAAATGCTCATCTGTTTAGAAAAGCAAAGAGAAGGCTCCAAACCTTATGTATCATTTCCCCCCATAGTGCATCTGTTCAACTCAGACTTGCAAGGCAATGAGTTTCATCATTTGTGAAAGTGGGTCACAAACCCAAAGAAAAAATACAAAGTAATGACTCCATCTATTTCCCTGTGTGTGATACCAATCAAATTGTGGAACAGATCTTCAGCTACAATAGATCAATATAGGTTCGTTAGGACAATTTCATTTACAGAGAGTGAGAATTTGGTGCTGGACTTTGTGTGTGAGAAAAAAATGGACTTGAAAAAATAATTTTAAAAAATTAAAAGGAAAAAACAATCCTGTATCTCTTGCTATACAACAATTATGCAAATATGTTTTAATAGAATAATAGAAGACTGATGGAGAGCATTTGGTAAAGAGAGGAATTAGATAATAATTTGACTGTAAAACTAAATTATATAAAGACATGCCACACATTAATTATTTTACGTCACCCACTTTCACCAGACTAGAGCACATAGGTCTGACTGTGAAAGTACTAACAGAGTCCCAACAGTCCTATTAAGAGACAAAGAAAGAGAGATCTGGTTAGGCTATTTTTTCATGTTAATAGCACTGCCTTATCGCTTTATAATTTTGAAAATAAAACTCTTTAAGCGAAACAATACCACACTGCTAGAATAAAGATTTCCAAAATTTCATGATCTTGATTCCCATTTGCTTCATCCCCTCTGTAGTCATTTTGGCCCGCAAAGCTTTATTATATTAATCTGATAGATCGTTATCCCTTCTTTGTGTAAACATTAGTTTATCATAAGATAAGGTGGTAAAAGCAGGTCCAGGGGGCCTATTTTTTTCTATAATACATTGGAAAGTGTGTGTGTGTCTATAAATTTTGAATACTGAAATGGACATTGTAAATTGAGGGGGAAGAATTCTGCCCTGTTTTCTTCTATCCTTGCCACTCTGAGCTCTTCTCTGAGCTCTTCTGTTTACTTTTTTCCCATGGCTTTTATTTTTATTCTCTATTCTTATTTTTCTCTTTCTATTTCTTTCTACATAGCCATCCTGCTTTTACCACTTAACACTGCAGTTGTTCAGAGTTATTTTGAAACTGGACAATATACTCAGTCTTACATCTCAGTTTCATTTAGGACCCAACTGTGATCACCACTGAACCTGAACACTCCCTTGCCTTGCAAGGGCTGAGGAATACAGCCCAACTCTGCACGACCAAAGGTATCATAATGTGGATCTTGGTGTTTAAGCAATTATTTTAATTTTTTTTACATGAATTCATCATTTGAATTGTAGTTTGCATGAGAAATTTTATGGGCTGAAAATGAATAGAACACGAAGGATGACTGCATCAGAGGACTGATTGTTCTCAGCCCTCACCTCTGTTTCATACATCAGCACACATCTTTTGTAATCAAATATATGAGATTCCTTTGAAGTATATCCCTGAACTGGTAGGTGAGATAACCTGGGACTTCTAGAATCCAGAGACATGGGAAGGCTTGAGGCAGGCTGATATACAGAGCCTGGGACAGAACTGGCCAGTCTGTGCCTCAAGCTGCACGTGCCTCTCTAAGTATTTAAGTACAACCCCTGTGCTGGCTGGCATGGGGGCTGGGGCATAATTCCTGCCTCTGGAAGCAAAGCTTCCAAGGCAAATTTTAGGGATTTTCTTGGCCTCTGCCTGTTTATCTAGCAGAGCCCCTTTTTTCAGGCAAAATCTGCAAGGCCATTTTATCACCAGCTGCCCTGAACCGTTCCCACATCTTCATTGCTCCAGAACAGGATAGGTGTCTTGAGGCTTTTAACACAGAGAGGATTCTGATGAGGTGTTTGGAGAGCTGAGGAGATCAGACATTATGGGAAAAGACTGTGAAATAGTCTGATAAGTTATGTTTTTAAATTACATATTTTCCTCATTCACAGTAAATTTTTTCCAAGCCATATGATCCTCAAATTACCAATACAAATGGGAATACAATTAATAGCAGTGCCATATCTTTATAGGGGGCATCACAATTTTTGTGCCAGGAAGGCATGCCTTTTATTCTATTAAACTGAGTAAAAGTCTTCTCCTGGGCCTCATCTCCTCTGCATGGTGCCATCCTTTCAGGAATACATCATCATCAGAGTGCTTTGTCCCAGTGATGTATTACACTAATACATCTGTTGCTTTAATGATATATTAGTGTAATACCTTATCAGAGTGATGCATACCAATAGTCTATTGCTCAAAAGGTGGTGCCATTCAGGAATGAAAGAATTCATGGGCACAGTCAGTGTAATTATACAGACAAAAGCCGACATGGATTATGCTGGAAGCTGCTTTCATGGAACCAAGACCATCAGTACTATGCCAGCCTGTTTGGTGCCATTTTCTAGAGCCATTGCACTGGATTTGTAATGCTGAGGTTGTTACATCTCTTTTAAACCTTTTAAATATACTAAGACCAACTACCATTAACCTTGGGTCACTGTATCCAGTTACATTATTTTTACTGTATGGTAGTACAGTACTTACTTACCCATAACCACATGAAACCAAGTAACATTAACCTCCAAATAGCCTGAAGAACACACCATATCTCATTATAATAATCTGGGCTTCATCCTTTGCCTGACTTTAATTATTGTACATTCTCAAATATTTTCGATTACATGACAGTTGAATTACTTCAGCCTGTCATTAACTGTAGGCCTCTTTAATCTCAACCTTCTTTTTCTTTACTGTTACATTTATTTTCACTACTTTAGCCAGTGAAAAACAGGTGAAGTCAGTCTCATTAACATTGTTTTGTGTAGCATCTTAATTAAACATTTCAAAGCATCATCCAGATATTGTGGCAAAAAAACCCAAGTTCTATTTTCTATTTTTTAAACTTTTACTGTAAAGAAGGGGAGATAAAACCATGAGCTGATAATATAAAAAACCCTCAAAACTCAGATCTTTTTCTCCTCTGCCTTAACTCCCTCACTAATTGGGTCCAAGCTTCCTCACTAATTGGGTTTCTAAAGAGAAAGACAATCAGAACCACATTTTGCTTGTGATAATTTAACTGAGGTATAAAGTATTGATTAGCTTATTTACATTTCCTCTAAATATGCTTTACACCAAATTGTGAAGAATGTTGCAGAGGAGAAAATAAAGGCTCCAACTTGTTTCAGTTCGTCAGAGCAGGGAAAGGTGTGTAGGTAACTTGAGAATTTTTGCCAGATAGTCCAGCACAAAACAATCAGTAACAAAAATGAGGGAGAAAAGGACAGGCAAAGTATTTATAGAATGTAAATATTGGGATTTTTCTTTCCTCTTCACTTTCTTTTCTGTTATCTTCAGCTTCACTGCTAGTGACAAGTATCGTTTTAATTTGCAGGGAGGGTTGCTAAAGCAACTTTCAGGAATATATTTAATCGGGTGGCAAACTGAATTCCCAGAAGCCATAAGGGGGATACAAGGTGATGGATGCAGGACATCCTTCTTGTTACATTCCTAATCCTCCAAGGTCACTCAGCTGACGTATGACCTTGCAGTTTAGAAACTGCTGACCCAGATCTTTCTCCTGTCCCCCTGGAGAATGATATAATCTAGGAGCTCATGGGTGGGGCTGTGCTACCTGATCTCTGTCAGAGGTGGAAGCAGCCTGCTGGGATGGCAATGCAGGAAGTGTGGCTGCAGTGAAGAGAAGTTCCTTCAACAGGAATCTGTGACAGATTTATTCAGATCAGAAAACCTGCAAGTTGCCCAATTGCATCTTGGCAGAGTGGAAGGGGAAAGGCATCTTCTTTATCTGGCCTGAGAAACCATAAACCCCAGTAGGACTGACCTCCAGAGCCAGGCTAGTCAATATTTTACCTGAAAGTATAATTGCTCAAGTCACTGTAGGAGGAAATTTGCAAACTTCCCTGCACTTCTCAGAGGGAAATAGTTGTTTCAATGAGTCTTTGGTAGGATTTATCAAAAAATTGTATATCTTACAAATGAAAATTTGTAATTCCTGCAGTGCTGGTCTGCTGATCGTGGTGTGCCTAGCGTGCTTTTTGTGAAGTCTGATCTGTGACAAAAGCCTTCCAGAAGGTGATTAGCAAACACAGTAGCAGCTAATTCTGATAAACTGCGGGCGAGCAAATAGACCTTTGTGTAACTTGCCTTGTATGCTGAGCATTGGAAAGGACAGATTTGGGATGGAGAGAAAGAGACTTAGCAGGTGGGCTTCTGACACTGTTGCTCTGCCCCTGCACATCCTAAACGAGCTTCTGTGATACCATGCACTTTAACAGCTCATGAGACGTCATATTTTCAGGGTCAAAGCAGTCAGTAAGGTAGGGGGTGTGTTAGTCTTTTCTTAAGAGATGGGCATCTGCATGGAGAAAGAGAATAGAGTGAAATGCTTAACAGTGTACAACAGCCTAGGGGACTGCAGGCAAAGTGTGTGGTCTCAGCCAGCATGGCCCTAATAGCCATTCAGTCGTAGGCAGTCCTTGTTTTCTGCTTTGGAGGGGCAGTTTTTGTAGGGTCTTTGGGAACCCATCTGTATGGTGACTCCAAGTTTTTGTTTTCCTGAGTTAATTTTAGCAGCATCTGTTTTCCAGTCTTGTTCAATGCTTACTACACAAATGCTTTTGCTAGTGTGGTGCAGAAAAGGAGGAATTATGGACAAGGTGGGTGGTAATTGCTTAGATTTGCTGTCTCTCTACTGCCACTGAATGTCAAACCACACCACGTTACTGGGCTATGTCAGATTATGTGTGGACACAGCATTCCTGTTAGTTAAATACCATCCATTTTAGCCAAATGGCATTTCCTTTAGTTTAATAAATAATAATTGATTTTTAGAAGTTGGAGTTTGCCCTAAAGCTAGGTTTAGGAACCTACAAGTTTGTTGTTTTGAGCTGAACTAGCCTTTCAGTTCTCTCTGCAGTCCATGGAGAGAGCAAGGCTTCCCCAGAGAAATTCATCCTAACTTCCACAGGATGGGGAACAATTGCTTAACTCTCTTTTTTGACAGCAGATAAACTAGAAATCTAGGTTCAATTAAATGACTCTCTTGCTCTATCGTACTGAAGATTAGCAGAATTTGCATTTCTTGTCTATGCTTAAAACTCCCCAAGCCTGGTATCTTCCACTAATTTCGAAGAGTTTTGGAACAAAACCTGACACTGCTGCATGTCTGAAACTCTGTCAGTAGCAAAGTGGCTCGATTAAGCGGAATTGGTTTGGGAGGCGAGAGCTATGAAGTGGCACTCAAGCTCTGGCAGGTTACCTGTGTTTCTCTGGCACAGTCCCCACCAGAAGCTTAGTGTATCAGCCTAGGTTTTATATTCTTAAAGTAGGGGGAAAAAAAACTTAAACCAAAAAGATTTCAAATCTGAACTGGAAAATGCTAATGCAGGAAGTAAAATCAAGAGAACAGGAGGAAGAGGGTGGTGCCAGGGCATCAGAAATCAGCCAGCAGCCATTTCATCTGGGTCAGGAGCAGCTGAGTTTGCCTGGCAGTGTCTTAACACCTGGACTCCAAAATGCAGTGGCTAAGGTGAAGGTATATGATTAATTCTGCTGCCTCTGTTATGGGAAAATTGATTTCTGGCAAAGGGATGGAAAGAGCAGCTGGGGGCAGTAAAAGTGGCCCAAACCTTGGAACAATTTGCTTTTGTGCATGAGAGCTGGAATCATCAGCCTCTATGAGCAAGACCTCTATGAGCAGATCAGTGAGGACTTTGTCACCGATTGAACTGGGACTGGGATTCCACTAATTCATGACTAATTGGTAATCACAGTAAGTAATTACTAATTATGGCAAATGTGCAATGGTTGTGTTGCTGCCTAGAGCTGAACTGTTTACTTCAGGGTTGGGGTTTTTTTGGTGTTTCAGCATGGGAAGCAGGGCTCATAAATCCCTGTATTACTCATAAAAAGTAGGATTTGGCTGATGAAAATGGATGTATGGAAGGACCATTCAAGTCAATGAAGGGTGAGTTCTTTTCAGGCTCTCAGACACTGCTTGCTGACCTAAGTGTACTAAATAACTGAATAAAATATTTGTGGGTGTGTATTCAGGTATGGCAGAAAAAGCTGATTAAAAAAAGAACAGATAGTAGAAAAGGATTTTTCTGGAAAATTCTAGCATTACGTCAGTGGTAAATATAAGCATTCTCATCTCATGTTGATGTGATAGCCATTTCTGTTTATAGATACTTCTTGAGGAGATTTGTTTTTTTCAGAATAGATCTCTTCTGTCCCCAGTCTAGCTGGTTTCTAGAGAGCTGTGATAGTGAAAGAGGTATGAGTCTAGAAAACAAGCTGACAGAACTGGTGACTTTATCAGACAGTTGAAAAGAAACTCAAATTTCAAATTTATGCCTATTAAGAAGTCTGGGAAAAAGCTGGTTTTCATTTGAAAAAAAATTCTGTTGAACAGAAGGGTACTTGGTAGGATTTCAACATGAAGGTTTAAACCTCTGTTTTCCCTAGCACTACTAAAGGGGTAAAAAAATAAAAACATTTGGGGTGTTCCACCAAAGGGAGGAAAAATATCCTTTGATCAGCTGCACCTGCAAATGTTGGTCTGGGAATTAGCAGCCTGGCTGCCACCTGAGTCTGTGTTGGAATGAATCCTGGTTTCCCTCAGAAGGAAACTCTTATGCTTGGTGAGACAGAGAGTCTGGTGACCAGGAGAACTTCCCTGAATGAAGATGCAGACCAAAACAGACTGCCAGGAAGGTAGCTGAAGGCTAACAGCAAAATTTGGTTATTTTAGCTCCTTAACACTTGTCCTATACCTTTAAAGCCTGTTTCCATCAAACACCCAGGAAGGGTTATTACTATTTCTCTTCTACAAAAATAAACTGGGCTGTTGAACGTAGTGGTGGAGAAGATGCAAAGAGTTGTGTCATACTTCTGCTTGCCCAAACTGTGTTCAGGGACTAGTGTCCAACAGTTAAAAAAAAAAAAAAAAGCCAAAACCCAAACCGACCGAGCCTCCTTCCCCCAGCCTAAACCTTACCTACATCTATGACTGCAATTAGGGGTAAAAAGCTTCAGTTGCAGTTTGGCTCTGGGAGCACCTGCACTTAACTTACATTGTTCAAAGTTCTCTGAATTCCACCTGAGACTGAACCATATAGCACACAGTTTGACCAGTGAATGCTGCTACTCCTTTCTTCCTGATCAAAGGAGCAGAGAAAGCAAGAAGCCAAAAGAAAGGCTGATGACACACAGACCTTCATACCGCAGACCATCGCTTAGTGAGCCCCAGGATACAGGTAAGTTAAGCGCAATTTCTTTCTTGAAGGAAAATGTGCAGGTACTACCTGATATTTGGCTATGTCAGAGGGGGGAACTTGTTGAGGAAAATTCATAAACAATTAGTAAAAATAATATCCATTTTCTGCTAGCCCTATGTAGCTTCTCAGTGCATGGTTGGGTCACAGATATGGCTCTGAGGCACCTGCAGTTGTGAACTGTGTGGGAGCCTCAGCGGCCTAACACAATTCTGGGTTCTGCCCTAAAGGTGAGACTACAAAAAGATCCATTTTTAAACCAATTTCTTCTGTATCTGTGCCTTGTGTGATGCTTTCTGTCACATCCAAATGTGACTGCATCAGCGATGCTACTGCTATGACCAACTTAAAATCAAATTAAGAAGTAGAAAGTGAAGACCTGAGGTCAGTGGTAAAAGTACCAACTTTCTAGATGCTCAGTACATGGTCATCAATAATATAATTAAAGTGGTAGAACTAAAACCAGTAGTAACAACTGAAAACTCAGCTTCTAAATGCAGAATGAATTGGCAGAGTAACTCCTTTATTTCCAGTCTATGTTCTCCAATTCAGAACTTTGAAAACCCACTGGTTTAGGATTGTACAGACTATCACAGGCTATTGAGTTACAATGGCATAATGAGGTCGCTAACTGTGTGTTTTTCTCCTCTCTGGCACATTTGAAGTGAAAAAAAAAAAGTGTTTTAGTATAAGACATTGTATTTGCCATTACAACAGTTGAAGAAGGTGTGCAAGAACAGTTAGGAAATAGCCACAATTGCATACCATGTGGGGTCATCTTTATCCTGATTTTTGTGTTTAGAGTTTTTCTGACAGTACTATGGAGTGTTTGCATTTTTGCAGCAGTTTTTCTCTGTGCTTTCCTGATGGGGAGGAACATTCACGAATGCTGTGTGAAGAAGGTCTGGGGTAGAAATTGCAGTATCAGAAGACTTGTTTCGGCAGTTGAATGGTTAACAACACCAGAATTTACACATTTGACTGGTTTGAGATTAATGGGTGAAATTCATAAGTCTTCCAGAGTCTCATTCACATCTTCTGCATTAGTAGTGAGCAGTTCCACAGCTAAACCCCCAGGAAAATGCCCCAAGTGAAAGCCACTGCTCAAGTAGCTGTGGGATATTGAACTGGGGGATATCTCATGGGATATTGAACTGGGAAAGCTTCTGAAATGGGGAGGTGTCAAGGGACAGACAGCAGCTTTGGCTCACCAATGATCTAGTAGAGTATGTGGAGAGACTTTAAAAGTGCAGGTGGATGTGCTGTTCCACTGTGTAATTTTCTCTCAGACATTGCTATCCACTTTGTAGTTTTAATTAAGCAAAAGGGAGAAGTTGGCTGCTAAACATAATATCTTTGGGCCAATGCTCAAGCACAAATTGAGCCATGCAAGTACACAGCCAACCAACTTCCTTAATTCTAAAGTGACATTGATGAAATCTTCTGGTTTGTTGTTGAGTTTTTGGTGTTCCCCCCCCCCCCCCCCCCAATTCTTTTGCTAATTTTACTCAAAAGTTGACATTACTATATGGTAGCTAAAGGCCTGCCTGAAATTTTGCTTTAATCATCTAGTTTTTAGTGATTTGGCATATTTAACTTCAAGGAGTAGAAACAGTGGTGCCACAAACTGCTGTGCATGTTTCCAGGGGACTTGGTTTGGTTTGGTTTTTTAATAGTACTTTTCCTAAACACAAAGGAAGCACAGCATTTCCTTTGAGCTGAGCGTAGTTCCATCCAAACCACGCTAAGAGTCACTCTGTAAGAATCGGCAATTAGGACGGAAGCGAGGAAAGCTTAAGTTAGGGCCGGAGTCGTCCCAGTAGGCTCCAATATCGCAACAGAGCGGGGCAAACACATCCTTAAATTCGCTGCCTGATTTGTGTGGCAGCGAGGTGGTTTCGGCCCCTCCCTCCACCCCCGTCCCGTCCCGTCCCGATGCAGAGCGGTCCGGTGCCCTCTCAGGGCGGCTCGTACCGCCGGGCCGGGGATGCGCTCCGGGAGCAGCCGGAGCGCGGCTGCCCCCGGCGCCGGCCGCTCTCTGCAGCCCGCGGGGAGAGACGGGCACCCACAGCCCTGCTCCTAACGGCAAAGACAGGAGCTCCTCCCAAACCTCGGGAAAAGGATCCGCGGAGCCAAGGGAGTGCCTTGGGAGAGCGGCACTGCTCTGGGTGCCCTGTCTCTCTCTGCTCGCCTGGTGCCGGTCTCCTTCTGCTCCGGCTCTTCACGGAGGTGGGGGGGGGTGGTCTCGGCAGGTGTCTTGGCCCAATGGAATGGCAAGCTTGTCCTTGCTTAGAGAGATGCAAAAGTCGCTTAATTAATGCGGGATTTTTTATTCCTGCCCCCATAAATAAGTCACTCATCTTCAGTATTATTAACCTTATCACTAGGAAACAAGTACTGGCCTGTAACCTAACCTTTCCGCATTGATGACTTTGCCATCTTCTGCGTATTGGCACAGCCTCTCCCCTGAGCAGACTTCCTTCCTTTTGGGAACAGGATTTTGGGGAGAGGTCTTGTCTTAAAGTGCTGGTGAGCAAGGCCTGAAAAGTTGCCCGGCTTTGAGATGTGAGCCATGAAAGAAGTACCTTCCAAGTGCCTGCTGGCATAGGTGCCTCAGCCTGGGGTCTGAGCAGGTACAGTCCCTTAATACAGACCTCTAAAGGCCCTTGAAGCGTCTTTAATATTTTTTTTTTCCTAACCCCATGGAAAAATCATGTGTTACCACTTTGTCTCTAAGAAGGCTTTACTGCACCAGTAAAAACCCAAGGCTCTGTTGTACAGGAGGCAGCTAAAAAGAATATGACGCTCAGTAGTGTGAGAAGCCTTGCTGGAGGCAGTGTCACTGAGGTAACAGGAGACTTTAACAGGGCCTGGAGAGGAGCAATTTGCCAGAGAAGGTCAGTTTGAAAAGTGCAGTCAACCCATTTTGAAAGACTCTGGTCAGAAAAGTCTTCATGCTACAGGAAGTTGCTGAAGGTGTGGCAGTTTGGAGGGGAGAAAGATTTTGGTAAGGATGATTGACTTTCAGTAACAGATTAAGCTAGGAGATTTTGTTACCCCCGTGCCACAGACTCCTCCGTCTTACAAAAATGCCTTTATTAGGGATAGTTTTGGGGAGGGGGTTCGGGGGTGTCGCGCCGCCGCCGCTGCTCCCGCCAATTGTCTTCGCAGAGGAGGTGCTGCCGACTTTGTCCCTTGCTGCTCTAAAGGGCAGAATCGAAGCCTCCGTCCTCGCAGGTACAGCCTTAGAGGCTCGACTATGCCGCGGAATTCAGGGGTCATCACTCTCAGGGACTGACTGGTGAGGGTGGCTCAGTCTAGGGGGTTCTAAGGGTCCCCGAGGGCCGTCCCATCATGTTGGTATGGATGGTTTTCGGTTCTGAGCCTTTCGCCCTTGGCAGAACGTCGCCAATGGTGGCGGTGAGTACTATTTCCCGTATGCAGATTTATGCGTTCGCCGATCGGTTGCCGGGTCTTGCGAAATGTCCGTCAGGATTTGGACGGCGGGGAGCAGCAGCTTCAAAATAGCTGACTTGATAGGGGCATACAGGTAAGTGGGGTGGGATAGGGGGGTCAGGGAGCGGGGAGGGTACATTTATAACTCTTGCAACTTTATTATTACATAACGAGGTAGCAAGAACAAGAACAACAACGAACCAACAACAAGAAAACCTTAATTCCTAACACTTTGAATTAGATCGGATGGTCAATCAGAGGAAGAATATGAAGCTTAGATGTTCATGCAGGTTAGAAGAATATTCTGGGGTGGGATGAAGAGGAGGGATGTGCCTCAGTTGTAAAGATAAAACAGGACAAATAGGGAGATGTAAAGAACTGGATAAGGCAACAATTCAGAGGTAACTTGGGGAAGAGAGAGGGACCCTAAATTTAAAATGTGTATAAATTAGATATTCTTTCTTATTATGTGATGGTGTGACAATTACAGCTAAAACATTTGAGCTGTCAGGCTGAAAGTCTTCAGACTTTCCTTGCAACCAAAACATCTTTTTAGCATCATTTGGGTGGGGCTTGGGTGATGTTTTAGTTTTGTTTTTCTTTTTTCATTTCCTATTTTGGGACCTGGAGCATCTAACTCCCAGTAACTTGTTGGACTTAATTACTTTATGATAACTCAGAGGCAATGAGTGCATAGAGCGGGACCTTTGGTAAAAGCCCATGTGTTGTGAAGATTTCCAGCAATGTCAGCAGTGGAGAATGTCTTCGCATTTTTATACTCTCCAGTGAAGAGTGTTAGGAGTTCTCAACATTTTTGATAAGTTGGTTAAGTGCTATGTAAGAGAGAGAAGTAGGTATGGTGTTAGACTTGACCCAGCTTCCTTGATTAGCGTACCCAGCTGGACAGCAGAAGTAATTATGTCTGACATGGTATCACAGCTATGGGGACTGGAGGCTTGTATGAATTGTAGAAGCCTGACGAACTCTGAATAGGAGAGTTTCTCTACTTCACTGTGCAGACTTTTTTTTTTTTACACTGTAAGACCAGAAAGATGTTCCACACTTTTCCTTCCTAATCTTGGCTCCATCGTGGTATCATCTCCAATCCTGTTTTCTCTTGGAAAGCTGCTCTTGAGTATCTTCTTGGCCCACTCCCCAATTGCTTTGCTACTTAGATGATTTTAAAGCCCCTGATTTTACTTTTCCCCCCATGTAAATGAAAGCATCACAATGTCTTCCTTTTGAATTGAAATGATACAGCTCTTGTAGGGTTCATAAGGCAACCAAAATGTTTTGTTTCTGATTGACACTGTTCTTGGCACCTTGCAGGAGAGGCCACCTAACTTAATGGTTATTGAGATCAAGAAGGCTTACTCATTTTCTTATAAGCTGCCATTCAATATATTAGAATGAATTAAACCTCCAAACTTCAATAAAGATTTCCAAGAAAACCCAACAATATCATCTGGAATCTTGCACAAGTCTATGGTCTTGCTGGATCTCTTCTCTAAAAGTCAGTCACCTTGATTTTCGCTTTTATCCTCCACTTGATGACCTTTGCAAGACTAAGTGGGAGATCCATACCTTCTCTGGCTAGGCAGGGAATAATTACTGTTCAGGCTCCCACCTGCTTCCAGGGATTCTGGCTCATGCAAAATCCTCCATGTAGAAAATATGGAAAAGGTACTCCTCCCTTTAAGAACACTTCACCTTCTCTCTTCTCTTCTTTAATACAAAAAAATGTGGATTTTTTTGGGTTTTTTTTTTTTTTGGTTGGGAGGGAGACATATGCAAAGAGGAAGACTAGAAAGTATTTGAGTGAATCTGTGTATTCTTCCATTTTCATACCCTCAATTCTTCATTCATACAGTTCCTTTTGAGGAGGGAAGCGCACAAAGGGGCAACCCTCTGGCACACAACTCCTTCAATTGTTTGTTGCTCGAGTTGGGGGCAAAGAAGTGTGTGAGAGCGTGTTCCCTGGCACCGTGACTCCATCTGCAGGCAGGAGCATGCCACTCTCTACCGAGAGCCACCACGACCTCCGTGCAGCATCGATCCCCTTAGGTCTTGAGTGACACCGCTGAAATCCCCCAGTGTTTCTCAGCGCACAGCAGTAGCTCTGTCCCTCCCAAAACCTAAATGAGAACAAGAGTAGTAAGAAGTCAAATTACATGGGTACCTCATGAATTTTACTTTCGTGACCTGAGCACCTTTAGTGCAAGCAGCCAACATATATGAGGGGTTATATGAGTAAATTTGTGTGCTTAGTGGTGAAAGGAGAGAATAGCACTAAGGAAGTATGGCTGCAGGTTAGCGAGAAAAGCAATTAAATCCTGTGGCCACAGCACCTACATGTCAGGGATGTGTTGATGATAATGGTTTGCTGGGGACAGCAGCCTTAAAATTCTATATCTAGCTTTGTTGGTGAACTACCACAGGCAGAGTGTATGTCCCCAGCTGAAAGGTGGAGGTAATGATGCTTTGCAAATGTCTGAGAAAAAAGGCAGCCAACTTACAGTGCTTGCATTTTAGAGGGATTAAAAATACAGGCAGTCTTCTACCTGCTCTGCAGTTGTAAGTTCCTTTAGTTTGTATCCTCAGGATACTGAGGGAAGAAGAGTGAGGGAGTAAAACACCAACCATGAGTTTGGAATGATTAATTAATGTTTTCCATTAGGTAGCTCATAAACCAGTAGCAATTCTAAAATTCTGGATATTATAAGGGTGTTTTTGGTAAAGAGTCCTAGTAGCTAAAAAAAGCCTGATGGAATATTTGTGTTCTGTAAACTACTCCTATAAACCCAGGCATGAATACTATGTTTATGAAACAGTAAATGCTCATATTACAACACTTTCACTTAGATTGGGAGAGTCCTCTTGAGATCATCTAGTCCAGCCTCAATGCTCAAACAGGTAAGCTAAATTGTTCAGGCAGCCTCTTTGGTCAACCTGTCCCAGTGTTTGACTCTTCTAATGGTTAAAGAAAAAAAAAAACTGTGTTCTTGTGCTCAGATGGAGCACTGGTGTTGTGTTGTTTGGTTTTGGTTTTGGGGTGTTGCTCTGGTTTTGGTTTTTTTTCATTTTGCGCCCCTTGCCTTTTATTCTGGCAATGGGCACTGCTGAGAAGTGTCTGACTTCCTCAACCTCCTTCCCACCCATCAGGCATTTGTACAAATGGATGAGATGCCTCTGAGCCTTCCCTTTTCCAGGCCAGAGAGCCTCAGTTTTTCAGCCTCTCCTCATGCAGTATATGCTCCAGTCCCTTAATCATCTTTGTGGCCTTGTACTGGACTTGCTCCAGTGCATCCAGATCTTTCTTGTGCCAGGAAGCCCTGAATGAGATCCAGCATTCCAGATGCAGCCTCACCAGCACTGAGTAGAGGTGCAAGATCACTTCCTTCAACCTGCTGGCAGCTGTCTTCCTCTTGGTGGTCTTCTTGGCCACAAGGGTGCATTGCTGGCTTGTAGCCACCACCTTGTTACCAGGATCCCAAGGTCTTTCTTGGAAAAGCTGCTTTCCAGCTGGTAGACACCTAGGATATGCTGGTGCCCAGGATTATTCCTCGTTGCTTTGCATTTCCCCTTTTGAACTTCAGGACATTCCTCTGCCCGCTTCTGTTGAGGTAGTACTTTAAAAAGGTGACACAACCATCTGATATTATCAGCCACTCCTTCCAGTTTTAAACCGTTAGCAAACTTGTTGCGGATGCGATCCTCAGCTTTTTTGTATGGAAATGAAAGCTGCTTCTCTCCAGGTATTACCACTTCTCATTTTTTCCTTCTCGTGAAGTTTAGTGCTTCTCTGTGGGATTTTTCACTATTATTAGTCTGTTTCTTTTGGACAAGTTATTTTCACCTTACTGCGGACTTGGAAGAGCATGGGTGGCTTTAGAGCTGCTGAGAAGTAGGGACTAGAAACAGTATTTCCATCAGTGTTAGCAGGGGCTGAGGAAGCTAGTCTGTATTTCTAATATCTCAAAAGACAAATAGCCTTTTCCTGTGTGTTGTACAGCCCGATGGGGAAGTGGCAATGTAAGGAGAGATGTCCTATGGGCTGCATGCCTTCATGCTCAGCAGGCTGACTTGCAGCCCAAACCCTTCTGCCTACTAGTAGGTGAGGGCTGATCACTGAGGACATGAAGCATGGTCAAGCATAGCTGAATTCCCTGTGAAATTCATTACACCAGGCAGATCAACTCTGCTAGAAGCTTGATGTCTGCATGGTCCTTCCCTCCTTTATCCCAATGGATTTCATTCCCTTGGGAACATGAAGTCTCAGCAAAACCATATTTTCTTGTCTCCCAAATGCCCTTCTATCTCACCTTTCTTTAGGTATTCCAGAGAGGGCATAGTTGGCATCAGTACCACTGCCATGCCCCTCTGTGCCTGCCTTCCTCTTGCTGTGTCCCTGATAAGGTGCTGTGTCAGACACAGATGTGAATGCACAGCCCTAGGTGGTAGCTGAGCTCCTTGGGGTCTTGTCAGCTCTCATGGTCCAGTGCAGTCTCAGTATTACTCTAGTGTTTTAGCAATAGAAAACTAGCTAGTTAATTGAGAAACCAGAATTGATTTCCCTGAGGAATTTGCCACCTTGCTGGTGCAGCAGAGACTCTGCCTTTCAACGTAAATGCAACAAGGTGTTTAAAAACTTGGACACACTTCCATTTAGCAAACAGCTGTGGCTTAAAACACTGTTGCCTTGCTACTTAACGAAGCTGCAAGACTTCTCACTGAAGTAGACAGAAGGATAAATACATTCTGTTTTGCCAGTCTGGGAGGTGTTTTTTGCAGGAGGAGGTAATGCCTTAAACCGTGGCAGATGTTTGATAATAAGGCTGTGCCTAAATCTTCAGTTAATCAGCACCAGCAACTAGCAAACTATTAAGCAGAAGCAAAATTATAGAGGGAGATCTCTGGGTCTCACTCTGATTTACCTTAGACGATTCTTAGGGTGGGGTAAAATTATTGATTTCAATGCACTTAAATGTAGAATTATGCAAAAAGATCAGGATTGGAGCAGATAATTATCCTTTTTTATTTCCACATTTGTAATTGCAGTAGCCCTGAGCTAGGTGTTCCAGTCCTCAGTTGACTAAACAAATTCTTTTCATCAGTTCAGAAATTGCATAGTGTTTTATGTTGTAAAATATTAATTTATTTTTTCTATATTTAATCTGTACTGGGTAAGACGTTGTTCAATCAGGCTTGGGGGAGAAATTATGCATTTCAGATATCTGTAGGCCTAACTCCAATAGTCCTAGGGTCACATGAATTGTTGGTTGTTTTTTGTTTGGGTGTTTGGTTGGTTTGGGGTTTTTTTTTTGCAAAATAGGCTTACAGTAAAGGGATGTGAGGGAGTAATATGCATGTAATTATATCATGACATTATATATAAATTATGGAATTTTGAAATTGAAAAGCCAACTGCAGTTATGGTAAAATAAGAAACATAAAACTTTTTTGTAACTCTGAAGAAGCATCCTATAGTATTTAAATAGCAACAAAATTATGTGGACACTAATATGTGGTTCTTCAGACCTATAGACAATGAATTTCTGGCCTGTGAAATCTAGGATTTTATATCAGCGTGGGTTTAAGGCCACCAGCCTTCAAGTGTTGATTTTTTAAATCCAAATTAGAAGCTATATCTTCTTTCCTAGATAGTGTGCTATTCTAACAGCTAAAAACTATGAACACCGTGGGTTTTCTGAAGAAGTATTAATGTGTTAAATTTGCAGCTCAACTAGAAGCATCTTGTGCTAAAGTTTGTAATAAAGTGATGATGGCTAGTTAGTTTGCCAGGATGCAGACAAGATTCTGAGAAAACTGGTTGTGTTTTAGCAAAGAGGCATAGGTCATATTGCACTCTTCCTCCTTGATGCCTCTCCATTTGGAGGCTTTGAGACTGTAGTGGAATTCTTGATCTTCAAGAACATTTGTGATTCAATGTGCCCTCTGCAAGAGTTCTTGCCTAGGAGTGGCTATGGGCCTTTCATTTTAAGAAAGAAGAAGTTAAAAACTTTGCAGAAGGAGAATTTGGTATTCTTTTAAAAAAGCTGAAGCCTGTTTGTCATTGAGGATCTGCAGGTTATGTGAATGCATCTCCCACTTGGTAATTGTTTGCTATCTGTCCTAGGATGATACTCATCAGCCAGCAATGGCTTCTGATCATTGCTCATTGGCCTTTGTGGGGTTAGTTGGTGCCCTTGACAGTCACTAACTTGTCATTATTAATTATTCTTACACACCTGTTACTTAATGTAATTTGTTTACAGAGCAATTGCAAGCATGGATGATGGTATCCATGTGCTGTTGTCCTATGGGCTTGTTCATCTCTTCATGTTTGCCTTTCAAGTGCCTAGGAGCAAAGAGAAGTTTGTAATCAAATGTTGCTTTAATTTATGCCAATATTTCCTTGCTCAGTTACTGCTGAGCAAGGAAATGTTGACATAAATTAAAGCCAGAGAAGTTTATGCTGTTAAGGGTAATGGCCAACATGTGAGAGAGGTGGTAATTTCAATTAAAACTAGTGGGCCTCGTTGTACATATTGAAGATACAGAGGCTATAGAAGGTATTCGCCTATGTTCAACAGCAAATTAATCCGAAGATAGGAGTAACTTTAAAAAGAGCCTGTGGAGCCTGAATAACTCTCTGCTGCATGCTCAGGGACACATACAACTGACCTGGCCTTCCTTTTGGTAGGCAATACTTAAAGCAGAGGCGGCCATAGTTTGGTTTGAGAGGGCCCAGGAATGGGTTAAAATGGTGTCATTTTTCCACTCGGCGCACTTCTTTAAAAAAAATCTGACCCTGTGAGGAGAACTCTTTAAAATTTTGAAGAATAAAGCAAGGATGCCAGCTAATTTTTAAGTTTCTGCTTAACAACCTTTTCAAGTATTTGGTACGTTGCATAAAGACAGTTTGGATGCTAGATATGCTGCAAAGGTTTTAGGAATGTTACATCATTTATTATTGTTTAAAACCTTTTTGTTTCATTTTTCTCATGTGTAAGCAAAGGAAATATTTACTTTGTTCAAAAGTGGTTTCTGGAGCTGAACTTAATTCATATGTGTAACAAGGTTTGGTGTTTGGAAGGTGCCATACAATCATTACTTATTAATACTAGGACCTGCAGAAGCAATGTATTATTTATATTATGTTATCTGTGGAAGACTTGCAACTATTTTCTTGTGTTTGGACTAAAAATGTTCAAAAGTGTGGTCAGCTGACTTACTTTTTTCTTTTTATGCTTTACCACCAAACATATAATTGGAGATGATTTTTAAAATGGCATTATGTCCTTAGCCACCTTACTTAAATCAATGTGTAAAATAGTGGGAAGTGAAGACTGATGTGCCAATGGTTTCAGCGGAAAGGCTGGATGCTATCTATTGACTAGGACAAGATCTGGAGTAACGCACTTAGCCAGTATAGAGATGAAAAACCAAACTGTTCTCAAAGAGAGTATTTCCAGGTGTGGGGCTAGAAACTTTCAAAGCTAGAGTATATAAAGTTTCTCCCTGATAATTCATTCAAGCATTGGGAATTCTTTCACTGCAGAACACTCTTAAGGCTTGGCCTGCTGAACTCCTAGGAAAACTGTTAGGATGTCTATAGAAGTCAAGGTCACCCTCAGAGAGATGTAATGCTGCTCTGCTATGTGTCACTCCCCATGGCCCTTTCAGAGAGCTGTGTTCCAGTGGTGACTTTTTGCTGTAGCCACCTCAACTCCCCTAAAGGAGGTTTCAAATGATGGAGGGGAAAAAAACCCACACGGCACGTTGTAAATTAATGCTGACAATGTCAACATTAATTTATGCCAGAAACGCATGAGGAACAGAGGGTGGAAAGAGTGATAGTGAAGAACACAGTATTTCCTGTGTCCTGTTCTTCTAGAGCACCTGGGGAGGGGCTGCCACAGTAGCAGTGGATCATAGCACAGAGCCAGTAGTCATTCCCTCTCTGAAATGGCTACTTTGTGGCCTCCTGCGCAGACAGGATCACTGGGCCGCTGCTCGCGAAGCTGGCTTAGTTCAACACGGTTGCCATTAGAATGTATTGGAAAAATAAGTAAGCAGGTCTAGCATTGCAACTCCTACAGTGAAAAAAGTTCTGTTGCAAATCCCAGGCATGTCAAAACTGAGATTTGTGAGCAACAATGAAGAATGCCTCTGATATTTTTGGTTATCCCTACTAAAGCGGCAGAAATCTCCAAAACCAGTATAAACTGGAGAACTGAGGGAAAAGATAGGACCTAAATCTTCTGAGGGAATTCTGTCTCTGGTACTCTTGGTCGTGAGTAAGGCAGCTGTTTGGACTCATCCCTACCCCCAGAAATCTCCAGTACTGACAGTTACACATTTTGGTTTTACCTCTGGATTAAAAATAAATAAATCTCTCCATGAAAATGAAGTATTTTAGCTGTATTGTGAAATGATAAACCAGTTCAAGCCAGGAGGAATATGTTTTGTTTCAGTAGATGTGTACCCTGTACATGTAGTTTTGAAACTCAGAATTGCACAGGCATGGTAGTGAACCTGAGACTGTCATATATGTAATCTTTTAAATACTATTTAGATTTTTTTTTTTCCTTCTGAAAGGCTCAGTGTGACTGTAAAATGAGTATAAGATTGTGTGAAACCATTCTAAATTGGGGTGATTAAGAGTTTAAATTTACTGTTTAAAAATATTTAGGTTGCAGATTCGGTGTTTTGTGTTTTCCTAGGCAGCTGTTTATTTTTAAAAAATTGAAGTTAGGATGAAAAATAGTGTGATAAAATGATGAGTCAAGTTGTCAAAAGCCAAAAAGTTCTAACACGTATACATGCTAGAATAATGCATACTTTTATTTTTGCAACATCTGACTCACAATTTTGATTATGTATTCTGCTAAGTTCAAAGTTTTCTTACACAAAGAGAGAGCTATATGAAACAACTATGCTTCAAATAATTTTACTTCAATTGTAGTAACAGGTTTTGGAGTTTAAATCATTAACAACCTCTGTGTGAACTTTTATCCAAATGACTGCAAGTCACAAAGAGAGCACTTCTCTTTCACGGAGTACCTTTTGTGCTTTAGTGAGACCCAATCCCTCTTCTATTTTTTTTCCCCACCTTCATGTCTGTCTTTGAAGAAAGATGTGTGATTTGTGAAGTAATGAGAGTATGTATCAGTTAATGAAAGCTGCTATCCTGGCTTCATAATGCACACTGGAATTGCTTCAGGATCAAGCTTCATATACCTGCATTACAGCAGGAGAAAATAGAGTAAATTTCAGAAGTCCAGATTGCTGTATGCACTCGAGACATATCATGTAGCAGTTAAATCAACCATTAGGGGTGACCTAATCTTGATTTCCTCCCCCCTCCACAGACACACTCTCTCAAGGAGTTGTGATTTTCATGCTGCTTGTATTCTTTCCACTTTTTAAAACCTGCACTAGAAATTGTCAGAATACCAACTTGCCCACCTTTCTTCCTGACTTATTTTGGGTGCTTTTTTTGGCCTGGAGGGAGTTGTGTATAAAGCAGTCTCTCTCTCCCACACCGAAGTTTGGTTGCATAAACCCTTTCGGCCCCTGTGCTTTGTGAAGGGATAGTTGAACCCATCCAAAAAATTCTATGGGATTAGCTGTGCACCCCCACAATTTTGCTCTTCAAACACGAGAAGACAAAACCCCTTAATAAAAAAAAAAAAAAAAAAAGAGTTGATATTATTATTTTTGTTCCCGCAACAAACGAGGGGATTACAATGCGAATGGTCGAGACCCACAAATTCACACACACACACACCTTNGAGAGGGGGAGAGGGAGCCCTTCGCGGTGGCTCCGAGAAAACCGGCTTCAAGCCCCCTTTCCCCCGGCGAAGAGGGAAAACCCGCCCCGGTTAGCAGCTCCCCCGGGGGCCCCGGCTTTGTGCCAGTCCATGCCCCCCCCTCCCGGTCTTATTTGATCTCCCGTTAAACCAAGGAGGAGAATGTGAAAAAAGGGGGAAAATGCCCAGGAGGAAGCAGGAGCAGCCCAAGCGCCTCTCTTCACGTAAGTGCTCCCTCTTTTTGCCATTT
>VWZV01009962.1:898649-934290 GCA_013397155.1 Irena cyanogastra | reverse complement strand
CGGCGTGTGTTATTATTATTTTTTTTTTTTTTATACACGGCCTAATTTGTACTTCTTTTGGATTAATTTTTTAGTTCAGTTCGCGGGAGGAGGGATTTTTTTTCCTGGTGTGTGAAAGGTGCATCCGCCTTCGTCCCACACAAATGCTACCTTTCAGTGGGATTTATTTATTTATTTTAATTTCTTTTCAACTAGATTGCACTGGATCAAAAGCTGTTATCTGATAATAGTATTAGTACTTTGGATAACTCCGAATACTAGCATTCTAGATGAATAAAATATCTTGGAATTCAGTGTGCAGATGATGTAAATAGTGATTTGGTTTGGGTAGGTTTCTTTGTTTGATTTTTTTCGTTTTTTTTTTTTTTTTTNTTTGTTTTGGGTTTGTTTTTGTTTGTTTGTTTGTTGTTTTAAAGCAACACGTTGCTTTAATGGGTACTCAGTGTAAAATACGTTTTTATTCTCTGATTCTCGCTGGTTTCAGCAATACATTTCTTAGCAGGACAGAAGGTGTATTTCATGTTGAAGTATTAATGCTGGCAGAAGAATGTAAAGTGCTCCACATGCATCCCGAAAGAAGCTGTCAACTGCTGTGCTCAACCTTGGTTCTGCCCCACTGAGGGCATCGCGCTGTGATTCACTCCCAAGTCGTGTTACAGGTTGCTGCTGGTGCGTGAATGCTCTCCAGGACACCTTAGTGATGTAGCAGCTTACCGAACCTCCCCGGGATATTTTGGCTTCT
This sequence comes from Irena cyanogastra, assembly GCA_013397155.1. Lineage (NCBI taxonomy): Eukaryota > Metazoa > Chordata > Aves > Passeriformes > Irenidae > Irena > Irena cyanogastra. The sequence continues at coordinate 933,548 of VWZV01009962.1, read as the reverse complement.
GTTGCAATTGTTTGAGAATAAATAGTCAGATGTCGATACACAGAATAATTTGTGAGTGTTACAATGTAACTGAGCAAACGTCACTTAGCTTTGCAAGTCCTTGTCGACTCTAGTACAGCTTGGGTAGGAAGCCGTGCTCTCAGGGTTTCTAGGCCTTCATTAATTCCTCGTACATTGTTACGTACCCTGCAGAGCACCTGAGGGTTGCTGTCATTGCTGAGTAGCACCCTGATTTTGTACTTCTGCCCACTGACTCCACTGGATAACCCTCACCTACATTTGCAGGTAGTTTCACTGGAGAAGACTGCTCTGCCAAAAAACATGCGATGGCAAAGAAGTTCTCTGTACAAGACTTTGCTGGAAATGTATCAGGCTACTGCAAGAGTTTAATTCGGTTCCAAGGGAGCTGCTAGACACTTACGCCTCAGTGTTTGAAGGAAGAGAAGGGTTGATATTATTAGATGCAATAATAGTGTGTTTGGGTGGCATCTGATTAAAATGGCAGAGTTAAGATTGAGCTTTCAGTTACTGGAGTTGTTTGCATCATAATTTAGTTTGGAACGGTTCTTTGCAGGTCGTCTGGCCTAGCCCCCTGTTCAAAGCAGGATGAACCTCAGGGTCCAGTCAGATGAGTGGGCACTTTGAGGCTCCAGTGTTTACATGTATTGTAAAGTGGAGTTTTTGTGTCCAAAGAAGTCAGCTTTGGGGAACTGTTTTGTCATAGATGCCAGTAGAATGTCTTCAGTCGAACTCTGTGAAACACAAAAGAAAGTGCATCTTTCTTAGTTTAGGATATAAATGAACGAAGAAAGGATTTTAGAAGATCTTGGGCAGACAATGGCTTGTTCATACTCAAACGAAATACTGCAGCTGTATGGACTTGGTTTACAATGACAGAATTGAGTCTATAACTTAAAATTTTGCCCAGTACCTGTATGTCTTGTGATTACATTTGGATGTGGCTAACTTGGACAAGTCAATTCACTTTGACTGGAATGTTTTAAGGAATTTTGCTCATTTCTGTGTGTATGTGTGTTAGGAGGTTTTTTCCCTTTCAGCTACTTTAGCAGTTAGATATTTGTTTCTCATTTACTCAGCATAAGAATATTTAAAAATATATGTATAAACACAACCCTATCTTTCTTCTCCTGGTTGCCTCACATTCCATTCTACCTCAGGCTGTTGTTTTCTTTACGGAGGATTCCTAAAAATCTGCTACCTCTGAACTGCTCGATGTGACTCGGAAGAGCTCAGCCTGAAAAGTAAAAGTTTTGGGAAGTCTTCAGGCACTCGAGTAAATGTTTAAGATCTAGAGCACCACATTGCCTTAAGTGCAGCAATCGATACTCCTTGGGGTTTGGTTCTGTCTCGGAGGCTTGTCAGCAATGCAATTTGCGAATGAATGCCACAGTTCCATTTATTCAAAGCTTGCATTTATTACAGTCTCAGGCAAAATTAAATGCTACGTTGAGAAGTTTTGAACTGCTGCTAGTTTCTGAGGAATGTTTTCAATGCAGGACAAACTGCAGTGGCAGTTTCTGTTGGATTTGTTTTGTTAGAGGAGAAGATACAGAACTGATACAGTGTTAGTGTCCATATCAAAAGCTGGATATCTGACTATGAGCGGGTGTGTAACTCTTCTTCCTTTCATGGTCGGATAAAGTGTTGTGTGTTCCAAATACTGTGTTGAAGTGTTCAGCTGTTTCTATACAGTAAAAAAACACTTGAACTCTGTGAAGCTTTTTATTATATTGTGTCTTTATTGCTTGATTATATCATCAGAGGAAAAAAAAATGCTGTCAAACAAGCAAATTAACAGTGATTTAGAGCTTCCTTCATTTTTTATTTCTGCAGCTTGCTTCATCTGATACCTTCTGATAGCAAGAGACAATGCATTGGATGGGTTTTTCAAAAGACTTCCCAATGTCAGGAGTGCTTTTGCTGTTATTTGGTATTTAAGAGTTGCCTCCATGACAAAACGCTTTTGTCATGAGCAGGAATCTTTCTCTTTCAGATGAGTTTATTACTTTACTAGCACACATGGCAAAGCTTTTATTTATTTTTCTAACACGTTTTGTTTATTCTTCTAACATGCTTACTATTTTTGACCTTTTACTACTGCAGGGATCTTGATATGGCACACAGTCCACAAGAGAATCCACATAGGGATAATTATTATTCTTGGTATGACGAGGTTAATAATTTCAATGCTCTCATTATGGCTGTCCTGGTGGTGCTGTAATGCACCTCTCAGATAAACAGCAGCCTTTTGCTGGATTGAGTAACAATCCCAGAAAACACTTTTCTCATTTTGTCCCTTTTGTGGTAATGAAGTCCTCACGTATTTTTCAAAAATACCTTCTCCCTTTATGGGGACCCTTTCTGACAGGTAAAGACTGTCTCTTTAAATTTGTATGCTGATTTGTTTGTTTGTTATGCGAACTAAGTCACTTTTACAAGACCATTCAGTGATAAATGTCTAAAGCACATCAATGGTAGGCTATGTCTTAATGTTGTCTGATGGTACAAAATATGGATAAATCACACTGAAGTATAGATTGGGCTACCAAAGAGTCAGTGTTGTTCTCATTAAGTTAATTAAGCCTTTAGGATCTTATGAGTGAGATTTTAGAGGGGGTAGGGGTGCCAAAGATTTAGAACAAAACCTCAAACTTTATAGTTGGCCAAACAGCAAAGCCAGCAGGGAGAGCAGTGGAATGGGAAATGTAAGAGCATGCAGACAGAACGCATTTTTACTTTTAAAATGGATGAAGAATGAGTATGACTTACTCTTTATAGCGGAGTGATTGTTGTCTTTTTTCATATGTAAGAAGGCAGGAGTAGGAGGAATTAAGTTTAGGAAAAAAAAAAGAAGGAAGAAGAGGAGCCAGGAGAAGCTGGCTGTTCAAAGTGAAGTATTAGTAATTTCCTATAATTTAATCAGACCAGATCCCAGAGCAAGATAATGAGAGCATGACCTACAAAAGAGGACTTTTTGGAAGTTAAAAGGGTTTCTAACATGAAGCCTCACAAGGCATGTGATTTGTCATGAAGCACTGTATAGAGGACTTTTTTTTTCCCTTTCACATTGCAAAGAAATCATAATAGAGACATGAGTTCAGATGGTTAGGGAGAGCTGATATGGATTGTGTCTGGAATCCTTTTACTATTGCAGCTTTTCAAGCATGATTCTGGAGTTCTTTAAGAGTTTATCTTCTAAATAACAATTTGGCGTTTTTTTCCTGGTTTTTTTTTGTTGCCTAGTTTGCTATTCACAGTACATGATTTGTATCATTTGGGTTTACACATACAAATCCCTCAAGGATGTTTGGAGGCTAAAGTATCATATGCCTTTCAAAAATCATAATAATATACAAAATACCTGGACTGCAAAGTAGCTAGCAGTATGTAATAGAATCCAGTTTTCATGGGGATGGGGGGAGTTTTCTTCTTCTCTCTTTTTGCCTCCCAAAGTAAAACTTTTTTTTGTTCTACCTTAAATGTTTTCTCTGAACAATACATGCTATGTATTGATATGGGCATGAAGAATAATAAATTATATTGGGCTAAAGGGAAAAAAAAACCCCAACCTTCAAAAAGCTGGAAAATATCCCTTTCTCCAGGGATTTTCTTTTTTAAATATAGTTAAATAAAACTCGGACCCATACTTCATTTGAAGAGATACATGCTCTAGGGTGCAGACAGTGTGAATCCTGCACTTATACACTCTGTTGTGGCTACTGCATTGAAGGATTCAGCAACTTGTACCCATAAGCTCACTTGAAAGCTTGTCTTTCAGGTTTTCTTTTTTGCAGACTTACAGTCACCTTTATGGTAATGTTATGCTCCCAAAGACAGTTTCTCTTTTCCTTGCTTGGTATCCTTGGTCTAGACACCAAATATTTTGAATGTCCTGTCTAAACCTGACAGCTTAGGAGTTAGCTCTATTCCTTGAAATTTCTCCTGCCTTTCAAGGGATTTTCTTGTTTGTGGTGTAATTATACTGAGTATCAGAGTTCCAAGTTAAGCCTAACTCTAAGATAAGGCTGTTCCATTTTGTAGGTTAAGGATTCACACAGAGTCTGAGTTAGGGTAATTTGGAATGACACAAAAATCATGTTTGGGGTTTTTTTTTTCTGAGACTGGGCTGCATAGACAATCCTTTCCCACATTCTTTTGAGTACTTAAGCAGGATTGGGAGCAGAGAGGAAAGAGCGGCTAGTGCTGATAGCACAGCAGACCAGGAGAGAGAAGGTTGCATGCGAGTTTGATGATTTAGTTGCTGTTTAGAATAAATCCCATTAAAAATTAAAGGGTTACCAAGTGGTAGCAGTCTTTTAATGATGGTATAATCAGCAGTTTCAGCAGATGAAATTAGGTTCGAAACATCTGCACTGTTTTCTTCTTTTATTTGGGGTGCTCTCACTAGGGTAGAAATAACATTTTTGAAGCAACTCAAAGCCAACCTACTGTCATCAGCTCTTTGAATTCTGCATGGCTCTACTCTGAGGATTCCCTTCCTCAAGAAGGGTTTGTAGCTCTGCTGGCCCTCATCTGAGGTTTGCAGCTTGGATGTGGTTTTCTTCTGTTGCAGGGCTTTCTATGCAGGTGCAAAAAATTCTTTCCTCCATGGTCTCAAGTTTTATCTGAAAGTTTCTGAAAGGGAAAAGATTTGCACAAGCTTGCTTTAAAATTACAGCTTCTTATTTTGAATGAATGTTTTGGGCATGTCCTGAATTTTGGTGCCTGTTAGCTTTTGTATCAGGGCAAGTAACTTTTAGAAAAATGCATTAAAAGAACTGCTGATTTTACTAAGTGTGTATTTAGCTTAATGAATAATCTCCTTGTGTGACTTTAATGAACACAAGTTCTTTGCAAGCTTCTAGATTTCACTTTGATTTGTATAGTAGGACAAATAATTACTCATCTCAAAAATTAAAATACTAACAGATCTTCCTCAACTAGCTGATTATTATCTGGAGTAAGGAACAGAGAGGGTGGCAGACAAGTGTATTTAGACAGCAGCTGGTGGTGTAGCTGTGTTTGTGTGCTTTCCTGAAGCACAGCTAGTCTCTCCCTTTATAAACCACTGTGCCAAATCTAGACCTGGCAACTAGTGACTGAGGACCCATTTCTTTATGTGTTTGGAGCAGAACTTCCTCTTGTCTACCTCTCTGTTTCTGGCACGTCGAGCTGATGAGGAGCCCTTCTCAGGCATCAGAGTAAGAATAACAGCCTAGAGCTGCTCCAATTTCTGCTGCCCCCAGGCTCTCACCGTGCTCCTCATTCTGGAAAGGAAAGGCTGACATAATCCTTTTGTCAATTCTGCATTGCCAAAGAGAGTCCTTTGCACAGTGGATAACTCTGAAGGGAGCTCTTCTGCTCACCCTGACGTACTTGAACATCACCCGTAAGACCTAAATATGCTCCATCATAATTGTTTATATTGTCTTCCTACACAGTGCTGTGCCACACTTAGGTAACAAAGCAGGCTCTAAATAAGCTGCCTTGTGTACAGGAGGCTGTTATCACAGCAGTGTGCCCAGGTTAATTCAGCTCTACTACTTGTGAGTGTACTCCAGTTGGCTCAGATATTACCACATAGCACCGTGTTATTTAGTATGGACACACTCTCAGGAGAATCAAAGTTGTTGTCTTTGAAGGCTTTTACTGGCCTTCATAAAAGTTCTTGGTAAAGCCCACAGAGTTTTCAGCCAAAAAATGCACTTTGGAAAAATAAAATGAAATTCCACTGCCACTGTCACACCTGTTTGTTTGTTCAGCAGAAAAAGCTGGAAATGGATTAGATGTGAAGGTGAAACTTCCTCTTCACTTCTAGCTATTCCCCTTCATCTAAATTTTAGGTGGATTTTTACACAGAATGCCAGAAGAGGTTGCTGTCATTTCTGCTGTGTCTGTGCCTTAAGTAGCCATAGCACTAGTTTCTTGTACTTGGCACAGAATCCTGACTTTCTTTAAAATAAGATAAGGTTTGAGGAATGTCCACTTCTGATTGAGTGCTTGCACATTAATTATGTGCCCTCTGAATTAAGGTTGAAAGCTGAGGTGTAAAACCATGCGTCTGGGAGTGAGCAGTGCCTATTCCACATGGTCTGCTGCTGTGTGCTCTCCTACCACTATGACTAGCTTCCTAATCCTTTCTTATTTGGCTTTGCTTGTTAACCCTAAGCAATCCTCTCAGGGACAGAGAAAGCAGCTGTCTTTGGTAGCAAACACAGCACAACAAAACAAACACTTCTTGAAACTTCTGTTTGATACCTTACCATAATATCATCCTTGTGGGAGGAATTAGAAACTCAGGGAATATAATTTGGCATGTTTTAATCTGACTTTGAGAGAGAGGAAAAGATTAAATTATAGGCAACTAAATTCCTGTGACATGTACAGGAGTGAATAATTTCAGTATCTGAAATCTAAACTTTTTGTTTCTGAACCAGTTGGAAGGTTAATGAGAACAAAACACCTTGGGTGAGTAATGGGGCAGAGTAAAATGGTAAATGAGGAGCCCATTATTTACCAGAAATTGAGCAGGAGAAGTTGCTTATAGCAAAAATAAACAGAAACTAGTTAAAATGAAAAGGAATTTTTATTAAAGCAGGTTCTCTGGTTGTTGTCACCTGCTGTGGTTGAATATTGCCATCCACACAGTTTATGAGCTCCTCCCTTTGCTTTGTGACCCCTTGATAGGGGTTGTGAGCACAGTAGGGATAATTACAGGCACTGTAGCACCTTGATCTGAGACTTCCCATGTTCTGTTTATTGCCACCTGCATATTGAGATGACAGAGATTTCTAGTTGACTTTGTTGTTTCTTTTACTTTGTTGATCCCTGGAACATCTTTAATAAATGTGTTTTAAAGCAACAATTTCATGTATTTTAAATGTCTTTTTCCAAGAGTCAATGTTTTGAGTTTTTAATGTGGCTTTTTCTCTTTCTGTATGTTAGTAAAAGCGAGAGAAAGTTCACAGTATTTGTTGTTGCTACCTTTCTGACTTCAGTATTTACAATAATTTAAGACTACTTCAGTGAGTTCCCTTAATGTTATTTTTAAAATTGAACTTAATGTTTATTATCAGGAATGGGCCGTCTTTGCATCCTTCTTCTGATCTCCCTTGTAGTGCTAGGGTGATGCAAATGTTATGGAAGTTGCATTGGTCCCCAGATGGGGATTCTTATTGCATGGGACTGTTTCTAGGAGAGGAATAATCCTATTATTTAATACATCTTCATATCACTGCAGCTTGAAATAGGCTGTGCATCAGAGATGGGAAGGGTTAGAGATGAAACCACAGCTGGAATGCATTCTGATCTACTTACTGCTTGTTAAGAGCCATTTCCAGCTGCTGCTGTTAAGCTGATCTCCAGGCTAAGGCTGGGTTAGAAAACACAAGGGACAATCAGAGCTCGTGCTGTGTTCCTCCTGTGCCAAATACCCAGGTATCTTACAGGAGAGAGCCTGGCCCTGTGTGGAAATCGGACAGAAGTGTTGGGATTATTGAATATGTGCTGGTAACTATTCTTCTGATTTTAGTGGAATGAACTGCTTTTGCCAGAATGCCACAGGGATTGCTGGGAAATTGAGATGTCTTATTCATGCTCAGAGAAGAAAATAATGAGCTAGCCAAAACAGTCAAAGTAGGCATAGGTCAGGATGTACAACAGCACGTCATCTTATCAAGGTAGGCAAACACAACCAGTTCTTTGACAGTTTTTCAAACTCCAGTATGTCCTTTCTATGAAGAGCAGCCAGCCAGACACCTGCAGCAATAGAGAGACAGATAGAGAGAATATGTTCTTCTGCCTTCCCCAGAAGCTACCTGAGTTAACCTTGTGCCTGGGAGAAGAAAACATCCCTTCAGCAAGCAAGATTTCTTTCTCTTGCTATTTTACTGGTGGTGTAAGCTGTAACTCTGTTCCTTAAACACTTTTGGGTCCAGGAGTTGCAGATTGCAACGATAGAGACACTGGGGTGTATGATCATTGTGGAGATGTTTGGAGGCTCAGCAGCATAATATATAGACATTAGAGCTCTCTTTTTGAGTGCTTGTTTGGTTGGGTTTTTTTTTTTCCTTGTGGCTCAACAGGAAGGTTTTTTAAGAGAATCTTCACACCTATTGGCAGAGCTTTGCAAATGGCTTTGTTCAGCTTTAATCCTTGTATAGTAATGCTACACAGATTAGATCTATTTTTCTTCTTTTTCTCTTTCTTCAAAAACACTTGTGGTGTAATCATTGCTTTTATCACTGATAATTCTTCTCTTTTTCACCCTTTGCCAGTCAGTATTCATGATAAGCTTTCTATGCCAGCTGAAGAAGATTGGTCAGGAAAAGGTAGGAAAATAGAGAAAAAATAGCTATTTTTCATTTTGGCAATAGCAGTACTTTATCAATGTCACACCCTGAGTGCTATTGGTGGTTTCAGAAGTTAATAGAAAGAGAAGTTATTTGGAACTGGTTCAAGAAAAGATACAACATGCCTTTAAGCATTGGAGAGGAGAGGAAAAGTAAAGGTTGCAATTTGTATCATCCCTGACATTTTTGGCCTGCATTAGGAAATTAGAGACAGTTGTGGAGAAGGCAGATCAGAAGTACCATGTTCTACAGGACTTCTGATTACTCTTTCAGCCACATGTCTCCTGAATTTCTATTTTCTGTGGTAGCAGTAAGACATCAGAAAGTGCTCTCAAAGATTACCTTGGGCATGAGAGACAAGGGAATTCTGTTTCCTCCACATTTGTTGGTTATGTACAGTGCATAGGAGTACAAGCCAGGGAGTTAACCTGCACCTAGGCACATATGACCAAACAAAAAAAAAAATCTTTCAGCCTAAATGAGAGCCTGTTTTCTAGTTAGGTCCTGTAGGAAAGATACACTTAGTAGTTTCTTGGGGAAGATGAGATAAGTCATTGAGGTTATGCACCTGTAGAGCAGTTGTCGCTTAGAAGAGCAGAGGTCAGTGGGGAAAAAGTTGGAAAACATGCTCCTTTAAATGACTAGATGTGTTCTGGGTGCTACTATGTGTTTTGCAGCGCTGCTGAAAACTTCTAACAGACTTTTCCTCAAGTATCAGAACTGTGGTAGGCTTACATCAGTCTGTCCCTATACAAACCTTGGTCACACAGTTTGTCACTCTCAATTTCAAATCTTGACTATACCTTTGAAGAGATATAGGAAACCAGTTCTATTGCACAGTCTGTTGTTTTTAATAACTTCTGAGTGTAGAGAAAGAAGGATGATACATATAATTATTCTTTTGGTTTCCATATCTGTGCATTAGCTATTTTCTCTTCTCATTTTCTGGGAACCTCTTGCTATTACCAGTGAGAGAAGAGGTATGGAAAGGGAAATTTTACCTGAGATAATGTGCATTTACCTTGCCATAGTTTTGACATTCTATTTTTAGCCCAAATCAGCTCACTAGCAAGGATCATAGCCCGCAGACTTTTGACGTTCTTCTGCCACCTGTGAGAATTGGACTGTTCTTTAGATTCCCACCAGGGGCACTGAAGCAGCTCTGCCTTGAAGATGAAATCAATAATTGCAGTGCTTCAGTAGTGTTTGCTTGTCTTTACCTTCCTCTGTATATTAAAGATTTCTCCCTATTTTATAGACGTGAGGGGAGTGCATGGCTTGGGGAGGAAGGTGGTTTAGACCTCATAAGAAGAGTTGAGGAGACTGGGAACCTCCTGCCCTGTGTTTGTGCTCAGCAAGGAGTAGTGATGGAGAGACAGCAGCTGCTCTTGCTGTGGTGTTCAGCTGGGTGAGGCAGCTCTGAGAGTCCTACACAGAGCCAGAGTTAATGTGGAACCAATAGCTTCAAATAATGACAGCAAGGGAGCTTTATTTTCTGGAGCTATCACTTTGGTATTTAGAAATCTTTTTTAAACAAGCCTGTTGTAATCTTGTTTGTAGTAATTAAGGATTTGCTAGTAATTTAAATAGTTGGTTTTGGCAATGTGCAGGTCATCATCTTATAGGTATTGCTAATGTCAGGTTGAAAACATTTACACTAGAATAAAAGTCAAGGAAGCAGGTAATTGACTGATTTATCAACCTTAGCAGACAATTTTTTCTGATACATCGTGATGGCTATGGTAAATTTACTCCGAATTGCTTAAGGGCATGATCCTATATGGTGTGTACAACACATGAGGGCAACTATTTGGAATGAATGGGTGAAGGAGCAAGTAATCACCCAGCCTGGTTTTGGTGCCTCAATTAAGCTTTTGGTCAATGGCTTGTCTCCTAGGAAAGTTGGGAATTGCTATGCACAGCTCAGAACATAGGTGATTTACAGCTTTTTCGTGGAGATTTTAGATCAATTTTAGCCTTTCAGGCAATTTAAGAACTTTTGTAAACTTATGGCCATGCCCAGGCCATAATGCCAAATTGCAGTTGTGATCAGGAAATTATTTGTTTTCACGGCAAATTGTCTGTATGCAACAAAGTGATATGTTTGAACACTTCTTTCACTTCTTTTGCCAGCTGCATTGATGCTTGCAACTTCTCATCAGCTTCCTTTCCACTTATAAGGGTGACAAAAATCATGTTGCTGTGGTGACCCTGTCAGTTTTAGATGACAGGCCACACTCAAATGGGTCACAGCTATTGAGGGTTAATCAGTGTTGCAATAATCTGTAGCACAAATGGATCACTTTGTTCTTGGCCGCTGTAAGTTGCAAGGAATATTTGAGAATTCCTGTGTCTACTTTTTTTTTTTTTTACTGTTGGGGTTATGACTGCTGAGGTTTGCAGTGCATTTCAGGTAATGAAGATGCATTTTGTCGCAGTAAAGAGTTGAGACAGCTCTCACTGCAGCCAGGTCCGGGGAGGTGGCAGGTCAGGGGCAGACCTTAATTAAGATGAATTGTTGGCTGGTGAAAGCACTCAGTAAGAGCAGGCAGTTTACAGATGTAGCTCAAGACCAGAGAACACAGGTATGCAAAATACAACAGACCACCAATTTTATTTGTTACCAGGTTAAATGAAGATTAGAAAGTAAAGCTTTCCTGTGGTTTTTTTACTTTGTTTGTTGTTTCATTTTGTTTTGTTTTTTGGCACTTAGAGAATACAAAATGTGACCTAAGAAACTGTAGTATTCATAATTACTTCAGTTTTGGTATGGAGGCTTTTGTGACCAAGAACTGAACTACCAGAAAGGACGTAGCCATTTGGAAATGAGTAACTGAGCCTTTGCTTTGCAGCTAGACTATGTTTAAGATAAGGTAGTTTTGTGTTTCTGCTTAGAATTTCCCAATAGAGACACCAGTTCTGTGTTTCACCAGCAACTTCTTAAAGAAGGTTTCGTTAATGACCTGCCAAAGGATATAAAATCTTATTCATGGAGTTAAATGTTATTGAAGGATGGCTTTAAAATATTATGGGTCTGTATTGAATATTTGGCATTCATGTGATTCTCCCACAATAATTTGATCTAGAGTGGAAACTAAAATTCCTCCTTTAGGGGCTCTTCTTGTTGTAGGCAGCTGTTCGAAATTGTTTGCTAGAATTGTTTGAGGTTTAATTTTCATTGAAGGCCCATGTTATGAAATTTTGGAATTTTTTCCCTCCTTTATGAGGTAGGCTGACATGATAGGTCTTTTCCCTGTATGCTAAGGATAAGAGAAGTCTTGAGAATAATCTTCAGCTCTTCTTATTTTGAAGGTGCCAGCATCCCTCTTATCATTTGGTAGTTGATATTTTCTCACTGCAGCAGCCTATTGAGTTAGGCATCTACCTAGAGCAAAACAAATGAGCAAACAAGGTAAATTTTGGCTAACTAGAAACAATTTTAAGGAGTTGTAAAGCTTCTTTATAACTAATTGAAGGTAGAATTTTTAATTGCTGTGCTGAATTTTACATGTAGGTGGCAAATGTTCACTGCTGTCAAGGATATGCTGCCATTCCAGGTGCAGGGAATTTCTCTGGATAGACTTGCACATGAACCATTTGAACCACCACAGATTGTTAATACCGTTTCCCATTTCCAGCAGAGCTGTGGGAATAACAGTGGAACTCCTGTTCATACGGTTTGTCCTCTACTTATAATAATCTATCAGAGTCAAAAACTGATGTCATAGCTGGTTTTAAAAGACACAGGGAAGCCTGAACTCCCTGATAAGGAACTTTAATCTGGCTCAGAAGCTGCTGCCTAAAAATGGTTTGGTTTCATAGAAAATGGTTTATCATCTTCTCTGTTTAGATCAGGAAGAAGAGATGTATTCCTTTGATATGTTAATGTACTGACTCCAGGTTTTTGGTTGGCCATATTCCTGTAGTGTGTAGGTCAGACTGATCAGTATCTTATGCTTTATGAAACATGTGCCCAGCCTTAACTACAGGTTATTATAGGATGCTTGTAAGGGCCTGTGGAAGAAACTTTCAGTAAGTCTGGCTGTGGTATTTTGCTCAGCCTCCATAAAACTGTTGCAAACACATTGGTAACATAAAATAGGTTTTGCAAGGAATGTGATTCTCTGTTGTTTTACTGACACTTCATGTGTTTTATGAACCTGTCTTGGGGCTACTAAGCAGCCTTTGCAGCATAAGCTGACCTTAGAAATATTTGTTTCCTCTGAAAACCTCCATCATAAAAATCAACTTTGTTTACCTTCTCTCCAGTTATTCTGTGTGTTGATCACAGAACCACAGAATGGGTCGGGTTGAAGGGGATCGTGGTGTGTCATCTGGTCCAACCTCCCTGCTCAAGCAGGGTCATCTCAGACCACATGGTGCAGGATTGTGTCCAGATGGTTCTTGAATATCTCCAACAGGGGAGACTCCACACCCTCTCTGGACTATCAGTTCCTCTGTGTGGGCACTGCACAGTAAGGAAGTTCTTCCCCATGTTCAGGTGAAACTTCCTGGGAATCAGTTTCTGCTGTTGCCTCTTGTCTTATTGCCCAGCACCACTGAGCAGAGCCTGGATCCATCCTCTTGGCACCCCCTCCTTTGGATACACCGATGGTCCCTTCTCAGTTGTCTACTCAAGGCTGAATGGGTCCGAGTTTCTTAGCCAGTTCTTGTAAGAAGGATGCTCTAGTCCCTTAAATGTCTTTGTAGCTGGGCTGTAGCCACGCGTCTCTCTTGTACTGAGGAGCCCGGAACTGGACACAGCCTTCCAGATATATCTCCCCAGGGCTGAGTAGAGAAGTCAGGATCACTCCTCTAATGGTCAAGTCAGCTGATGACAGCTTTTTGTGCAAGCTGTTCTTTTGTGGCGCACCACTTGAGAGATGATCTTCAAAAACATTCCTCTCTATGGCTGTGTGTGTTCTGTTCCATTTCATATGCATACCTCAAGGTCTTCAGCTCACTGGGCCTGAAATACTGGCAAAATCCAGCTAGAATCAACTAATTTTAACTTCTAGTAAGCAAATATCATACATGTATTATTATACACATGTCCTATTTATATGTAACGTTGTTACTGATCACTTTATAAGACATACTGCTCTGCCCTCCTACTTTCATGGTTGCTGATTAATGTGCCTCACTTTTAAGACATTATTTCTGGGTCTTTAGAACTCTCCTTCTCTCATAAAGATGCTGCCTACCAGTTCTAGAGAAGAGGGTTTTTTTTTAAATTAGGATCAGAGTATATGGGGGCCAAGCCAGCTACAGATGTCCCAGATTAGGCTTCTAAAGAAGTCTACATAGTATTGACTGCTGTGGCCATCCTGACTGCACAGGGCAGCTCTTCCCTGAGAAGTGTAGTATGTTGTTGAGGTTCGGAGTGGGAGAGAGAATCCTCAGTTGGTTTTTTACTGACATGACATGATGTACTTTGTACCCCACAAGACTAGAGGAGATGGGTAGCTCAGATTGTTGATTCCACCTGTTTTCTCATTCCTGTCTCCTTTGCATCACTTTTTTTCTTGATTTCTTGACAGAGTAAATAGTTTTCTGCCAAATTAGTGAGTTGAGATTGGCTCATGAAGCAGTCAAATGACAGAGCAAATCTAAGGGAGGGCATGGGTCCACCACTTCTGTTGGTTTTGAGCTTTTGTCTCCTCACTGCACAGTAGGGTGATGCCTGTTTCTTTGTAGCTTTAAACATCTGAGTCCCAGTGGAAGCAACCTCCTAATCCCAGAGCTACTAACTATAACCTCCTGCCTGGAACAGAAGAATAGCTAATCTTTCTTGGAGGCAAGATGTCAAACATCCATCATTCTAGGAGTTCTTTTGAAGTTGCTTTTGGGGAAGATCAGACTTGGCTTTGTAAGGTCCTATCTTGTGGTCTGTCAACCAGTCCTGAGAACCTTCAACAAGCAGTAACAGCTCTTCTCAGGAGGGGGACAGAAAAAACCATGTGTTTCTGTCCCCTTCCATGGATGCTTGCTAGTAAAAGATGGATCTTTTTCACAGCTAGTGAAACACACTGGGCACATTTATTCTGGGGCTTGTGGCTGAAAATAGAAGGCCACTGCCTCTGCTTCCCATCTACCAAAACTTCCCTCCTCTTTGACGGACAGGAAATAAAGGCAGTTTTATGTTGTTTGTGACAAGCTTTTTCAGTAATTTGTCATGATTCTCTTTTTCCTTGGGAGTGTCCATCACACCTGGATTCTGCCTTTGAGAGGAAACTGAGGTGTTGTACATGCATTTTGATAATCTATGACTGTCTAGCAGTTTGCAAACCTGAAGGTGTAATAACAACTGAAGGCACATTTATTTGTTTGTGTGTATTGGCAAAGCATCTTGAAGAGATCTAGTTACTGCAAAATAATTAAAATTCTCTAGTCTTTTTTGGCTTCAAGTCCTTTTTCAAAAAAGCAACACTAGAGAAATTGTTAGGTGAATATTCTGGGGTTTTCCTGTATGTTGATTTTTTCAAAGTCGCTTAAAGTTAGGGATAAAAGTAGAGAATGTATACCCTGTCTTTAAAAGCTGTGCCTTCCTTTTCCCCTTTCCTCCTTCCCTCCAGTTAGGAAAATCGTTATCTTGGAAGATGTGGAGATGATATACAGAGTTCTACCTAGGGCTTCTTTCCCTGTCTAATTGTGTGAGTATTTTCACATAACCTAAACACAGGGGAGAAGGACAGAACAGAAGAACTGTGGCTTTTTGGCAGATCCTTCTTGCAGCTGTGCTGCTCTCTTTAGGCCAGCCTGCAGTAGAGAAATTTGGTTCAAGCACCGGCAACACTACTAAACCATTTTGTGAGGAGGTCAAGAGTTGAATAATCATCCTGTTGATAAGGAGTGAGCCAGAAATTCCATTCAAAGAGGATGGTGACTTCCTGTGGGGGACCAGGGGCACTCCAGCACATGACTATTTATGCAACTGTGACTTTCAAGTCTTATTTGCTGCTGTAGATATGTTAAAAGGAATTAAGGCAGGCCTTTGCGTTTTTATTAAAATCCTGATTTTCTAGCAAGCGTCCCTATGGGAAAATCAACACAGTTTCTGCTCTAGATATACAGCCTCATCAGATGTGGCTGTAAATGCTTTTTAGAGGTGGAGACTATGGAGCGTTAGTGCACAGTGTGCTCCACTTCTTGGAGGTAGTCTTACAGCGCATACATCTGCATGGTGTGGTGGGTGTGGGAACCCATAAAAATTGTTCAGCCCAAAGATATTACATTCCCCTTTTTTTTTTTTTTAATTTGAAATGCTTGAAAATCAGCCTGAATACTGAAAGGGTAGTTTGTAGGCACACAGCTAGACTGAGCAATTTATGTAGGATACTGCAGAATAGACTTTCCAGATGTGACTGTCATTTTTAGGTCTGTGCCTTCTGATTTCTGTAGTACCTGATTGTGAAATAAGCAAGGGCTTATGTGCAGCTGACATCCAGAGAAAATGTGAGTTAGAAAGTGATGTGATATTAGCAAATGGTCTCTTATAATTATTCTTTACCCTTGCTAAAGTGATGCACTCACACAGTTTACGTAGTTCACCTAAAGGTATCCATTGTATTTAGTCTTTAGCTCCTTCATTCTTTTCTCCTCCATATTATCTGGTCTGCAAAGGTAAGGCGTACAAGGGGAGCCTGTGCTGACTTGAATTAGCCACCATGTGATGGGAAAACATGTCTTATTTGGATTTGATGGTGATGACAAGTCATGATGGAACCTGGGTTGCAGCAGGAGAGGGTATCCTGAACTGGACTGCCAGGACAGCAAATTCTGGCCTGTGGCTTGATTCCCTAGTCCTCATTTGAGGGTTCTAAGAAAACAATCAGGAAGGAATAGAACAAGAGAACCCATCCTGGAGGCCAGATATGAGCATTCCAGTTCACTGTCTCACCTCTCCTTGTCCATGGCTGGTTAAAAGCCTTTACAGTTATCCTTGCCTTCTTTGTTTTTGACTGCTTCTTCTCTTCATTCATTCCATTTTTCTTGCTGTCACTGATAAAAGTCACCCAGGGCTAAGTCCTAGCTTGCTCTGGTATTGTCTCTGCCTTATTTTTGATGCATCTCCTATTTACTTGGACTTAAACTGATTGCTCAACCGTGCCAGTCAGTGTTTCCGCAGAACTCCTCTTGGATGTCTTCCTGCTTCATTTAAGTTTAATGCATTCTTTTAAATTCTTTAGGTATCTTCGCAGGGCTCCTCAGTTCCCTAGTGTAAAGCTATCACTTAATCCCAGCTCTTTCAGTAGGCCTAGGTACAGGGTTCAGTGTAAAATAATCCAAAGGATGGTTTATGGTAGGTGCTAGAGATGAAATTATAGAGTTGTTGGGGCAGCAAATTAGGAAGATGATCTGGGTGTCAAATGGAAAGTAAATGTAATTGTAACTTTATTTAGATTGACACAAACTTGAATGATGATATCTGAAATCCTTGTACAAATCAGGGTAATTGATATCAAGATAATAAAGATGAGGTTTGGCTCTCCTATATCTTTAAATCTTGGTTCTAGGTTTTTTTGGTAGGTTTCCAGTTTTTCCTTGAAATTTAAGTGCTGAAAAAAGGGCAGTTTTGATTAATTTATTTCCTCAGCAATTTTCCTGTGTGCATTTCTTTGAAATTATTTTACTTCTACCTACTTTTGCATTTGCTTTAATTTTCATTCTGTAATCCTATCATTACAGTTTTCATATGTTTCCTATCACTGCAGCATATGGAATTCTGTATTGAGCTTCTGTAATTTACTCATTTCAGTGAATGATTAAAGTAGAATTTTGTCCTGCTTAGCATGAAAAATCAGTCTCTGGGATGGGTTCCTTAACTGTAGCTCCTTCTCAGATAATTTCTAGTATTTCAAATAGTGTTTTTTCCATCATGTTTTCACTGCCCATGTCTGTTGCTCAGTAACACAACCTTGAGACTCTTCCCTTTCCCAAAGGTCTAACTCACTACATTGATATTTCTTCCCTCCAAGTCCTACAAAGCGAAGCTGTGCATCATCTCACACTTGCCACTTTCAGGAATGGCATGTGTACATTGCACTGGGTACAGTTAAAGTTTCCAGCATTTGAACTGTGTGACTCAGTGTATAAATCAACAAACATATTTGTCTTTTTCAGTTTTCACATATAAGTAGTTTGAGCAAGTTAATATTTACATTTCTGTTGGTACCAGGGTCAGATTCTAATCAGCACGCTAAATAAAAGGGCAGATGGTCACAAAGTGAAATAACACACTTCGGGATCAATGAGATTTGTCTGTCAAACTGATCTCTTGAAGAGGAAAATGAACTTCTCTGTATTTGAAAGCAAGCAGATGAGTTGGCGAGCAGGGGAAACTGGCACTTCTTCAAACAGTGCTTTCTACACACATTTGTGGCTTTGCCAGAGATGGGTACATGGGTTACCTCAGTGACAGCAGTCACCCAGCAGTACTTTGGTGCCTTTTGTCGTTGCTGACAGGAGTGGAAAATACTTTTTTGAGGTTACTGGGTGGTGTGCTATGTAATAGTCCTGAAACATGTAGGCTGTCTGTAATTTCCAACTAGCCTCTCCCAGTGGCAAAAGGCTTGGGAAGCAGTTCTCGTTTCAGAATCATTCTGGAAATCAGGAAGAAGCAGTAATGGCAGGTCTTGACTCTTGAATCATGATAAGAAGAGCTCCATAACTATGTTGCAAAAGAAGGGAAAAACATGTCACGCAGATTTCTGCCACAGATGTGAAATACAGCTGAAATTTCTTGACAGACATGTGGAGGTTGGCTCCTGTTTCAGACAAACCTGGTCTGGGTGACCCATGGACCCCTTGGGTTCTGGGGGAAGGTTTTATATAATTTGAAATCATAAAGAAGTTGTTGGATTGGGTTGATTTCTCCAGGAGTGTTCAAGCTTGTTCAAACTCACAGGCTCACAAGTCAATGTGAATTAAAATTCTGCCCTGAAGGCCTCGAAAGGCAACTTTGCTTAGCAATGGAATTGCCAGGCTTCACTGTTCTGCTTCTAAACCAATTCACTGGTGTTTAAAGGGAGGCTTGACTGAGCTCATGATAAGACACTGATGCTGGCTTTTTCAGCATTAACCTTACAGCCTTCAAATACAGCGGGCTTGATGCTGCAGCAACTGGGAATTACTGAGAAGAGGAAAATTAAAACAGTGTCAGCAGTTAGAGGTCTGATTTCTGGCTACAGAAAGAAACTGCACTGGTGGAAAAAAAAAAAGTATCCTGATGGCTTTTGGGATAGTGAGACTGGAGAGAGCATTTGCCCTTTATTACAGAAACTGCATGGAGCTTTGAGAGGCCTTGAGTGGTCACAGGTAGATTAGCAACAGGAGAGGGAGCTCTCAGTGTGTTCCCTAAAGAGGAGGGAAATCCTGAGCTTGGGAGCAAGCCTTTAAATGAAGAATCCTGCTCTCCTGGTGCTCCCTGTCAATAACATGGTGATGGCTTCCCTTTTGTATAGGCAAGACCAATGGGGAATGTGCATGTCTGGAAAAAGAAAGAAATTGAGGTACACAGCAAGGAACAGAAAAGTTTGGGAGTTTAGTAGCTGTAGATTTCTCTAAAACAGAAGTCCACTTCTTCTTGGATCCATTTACACTTAAATATGCCTCAGACTGTGATGTTTGAGTGGCTTTCTGGGTGAAGGGAAATGGAATTCTCCCTCCCTATGAATGGATGTGATGTACGGAGACAGAGAGAGTGAGGTTTGCAGGGGAGAGGAGGGACTGTTTGAACAGACAGATGAGTGGTAGGAAGCAGGCTAGCTCTGGCTCCAGAGCTGTGCAGTGGTGTCAGCTCCAGGCTGTGTCCCAGAGGATGTGCCCTGCACTTGGTGTATCAGCTCAGACAAAGTGCCAGTAAGATGCTTTTTTGGCTTCTAGTCCAGAACTTGTTTGCATTTGGGATGAGTGAACGGATCTCTCATGTGAGTGCACCCAGCTGCACAGACATGCTCAAGTTACTTTTTAAATGTTCATGGAGTGAAAAGGGAATAGATTCAGTTCTCCTTTAACCTGTGTAAGTGCTGGTTCAACTGATTAGCATCCATCTCCTTTATTTGAATGTGCATAGTACTTAGCCTTTATGTACATGTTGTTGCTGAGTCTGTGTTGTTAACTTTGACAATACCAAAATAATTCTAGTTAAGAGCTTCGATGTTTGTTTGGCTTTTGTTTGTTTTGAAAAGGGAATATGCTAACCTTCTGCTTGAATTGCAAACCTAAGGTAACTGAGTTTATTGCCAGCTTCTAAAATATTGGTGGCTTTTTTCCAAGGGGTTTTGAATAAAAGAAACTTTTTGTGAGAGACTGTGCCTCATATTCTGTATAACAAAAAACTCCAGAGACTTGGATTTCAGAATGTACATTTGTATCTCTATACTCATGATACATTTGTCTGAGGTTTTCCTCCTTAAATTCTTTGGATCAAAGCAATAATAGAAATCTAAGTTTTATTCATTAACTTCTCTCCAATTTTTGTAATTTGCTGGAATTAAATTGGGAATCTGAGAATAATACATGATCATAGACACAATGCATACCATGCAGGCTTATTTCCAGAATGTCATTGGAGGGTTATATTAAATACTTTTGTCTTGCTGTAGTGTGATTACAAAGATGCTTGTGCAGCTTGGGACATTGTGTCTAAAAGCACGAAATGTGAGATGTGTCTGGCAAGAGGAGATAATATGAATTTAATTCTAACATTGCTGTTGCTCTTTACTGTGTTCTGATTGGGCAGGAAGATCTGCCAAAAAAAAAATACTTGGTCACATCTGTATGACTTTGAATACCTGTGATGAAGAGGAGCAATCCAGGGTCACAGTGCTTTAAATACCGGCAGTTCTCAGGAGAGACTCAGGTGTTTTACAGTTTCCAGAAAGGAGAAAATGTAACTTAACTGCAGTGAAACCAACACTTTTCCTTTTTTTTCTTTTCAGCTAGACTAAGTTCAGTTTAGGATAATCTTTAAAACTTTATTAAACTGTGACAAATACAGAAGAGCAGCTAGAGTCTGTATAGGACAACACTGTGTGTATGATACTCCTTTCCCAAGTAGCTGGAGAGATGAGAGCTTTAGTCTGCATTTGTGTATTAGTCATTGCAGCTATTCAGGAATGAGTTGTGAATTATCAGTACAAATTTATTTTATTTTATTTTAGATAGGGGTCACTGCAGGATTTGTCAGAGATTTGAGTAGCTACACACCTGATCTTCCTTTGAAGGCACACTTGTGCTGGCTGTACAAATACAGAAGTATCCAGTAATTTCTGATCTGTTAAATCCCTGCCTTATACCAGAGAGTTCATAATATTTTGCAGGATGTACAGGCTGTGCCAATAAAGAATTGTTTGCAATATATGAATATAT
The DNA here is from genome assembly GCA_013397155.1 of Irena cyanogastra. Classification (NCBI taxonomy): domain Eukaryota; kingdom Metazoa; phylum Chordata; class Aves; order Passeriformes; family Irenidae; genus Irena; species Irena cyanogastra. The sequence goes on along the minus strand of VWZV01009962.1, from coordinate 912,804 downwards.
ATTTTGTTTGTATGTATTGTTGCAGTTTTAGCTGCTTTAGTTATGCAGACTGAAAGATGACAGGTTTGTCATAATTTTGTCTTCTAAGAAAGATTTATTCATTTTGAAAAGGTTTTTTTTCTCATCACTGAATCCAGGCTGATTCCAAGCCTGTGCACTTTAGGGGGGTTTGCTAGGGGACTATTCCAGAGGGTCATGCAGAGGTCAGGCATGCTTCATGCTAAGAAACTGCTTTACACAGATTTGGGAATAATACTGTTGTTCATGGTTCCACACAGATGGTACCAGACAGGAAGAAGTGGAAGGTGAGCTCAGTGAAGAAGAACGCTGGTTTGGGAATTCTTCAGAGACTCCTTCGGAAGCATCGTATGGAGAAGTCCAGGAGAACTTTAAGTTGTCTCTTGAGGACAGAATTCAAGAGCAGTCCACCTCCCCCGATACCTCTTTGGGAAGTGCAACGCCGAGCAGCAACACAGTGGAGCTGGGATCCATTGAAAATGAGGCACTAAGAGACACACTGCAGAGCAAGGAGCACCTTTCTCCAGATGTGTCCTCTCTGGGTGAAGAGGAACCTCCTGGTCCAAACAAGCCACTGAGCAGTAACCTGAGGCGTCTCCTGGAGGCTGGCTCCCTCAAGCTGGATGCTGCTGCTACAGTCAATGGCAGAGTTGAGTCCCCCGTAAATCTTGGCTCAAACATCTCCTTCTCTCCACCTGCTCACCATGCCCAGCAGCTAAGTGTGCTTGCCAGAAAGCTCGCTGAGAAACAGGAACCAAGTGACCAATACAATGCAGGCAGTCACTTTATATGGAATCAAGGTAAGTGGTTGCCAAACTCAACCACCACCTGTGGTTTGTCCCCTGATTCAGCTATCCTGAAGCTGAAAGCCGCAGCCAATGCCGTTCTGCAGGACAAATCTTTTTCCAGGACTGAGGACACGATAAGATTTGAATCCTTTTCCTCACCTTTTAGCTCTCAGTCAGCCAGCTCCACCTTAGCAGCTTTATCTAAGAAAGTAAGTGAAAGAAGCATGACTCCTGGGCAGGAGCATCCACCTCCAGCCAGCTCTTTCCTTTCCCTGGCTTCCATGACCTCTTCAGCAGCCCTTCTCAAGGAGGTTGCTGCAAGGGCTGCAGGCACCCTCCTGGCTGAGAAGAAGAAATCACTGGTTCCTGAGGATCCCCTACAGCTTTCAGAGATGAAACAAGAGAAAGCAACTCCACCACAGTCTTTGGAATTACTGTTACTACCGGTCCAGAAGGGAAGAGCATCCAAACCCACTAGTACAGGTATGGATACAATTTGAACTACTAAGTAGAATGTATTTGTTTTGCTATCAGCTTATATAACATCTCTTCAATGGGCCTGGATTTGGTTTGACTCCATGTCTTATGAAAATAAGAAATAGATACTTTAGGTGAACAATAGAAAAGCTTTTTGAAGTACCACTTTGAGACCAAGCTGTCAGAAATGTTTCCCTGTTTTAAAGGTATGAGTGTACAGTTCAGTACATTTTTTTTTCCCCTTTTATTCCATACAATAGTATTTTCCTCTCTTACCAGGTTTAGAATGTGTCCACAAAAATATTTAATGGAGAAGATCAAAGAATCCCTGAGAGGGAGCTCGCAGTATCAGTGAGCATGTACAAAACTAGTGCTTTTGAAATACTGGACAAGGGAGAATTCTCCCTCCTGCTGTTTTTGTCACAAATGGACTTTTGTGTAATCGCTTACTATACTGTCCTAATTTACCAGAGTATATTATTGTGTTGCCACTTTTCATTAAAACTTTTTTACAATCCTTTGTTGTTAACAAAAAAAAAAAATCCAACTAAACTGCATTTCTCTAATTTGCTCAACAAGAACCATTTTACACATCTGACTTTCCCCCCATCAGTTACAGCTGTTGACACTCAAGGAATCAGGATTATAGGGAAGAAGAAGAAGCTGTCTGGGTAACAAAAGCTTTAAAGAACTGGCAAGCCATGCAGGGGAATTTAAATGATCCATCTCCAAAATAAGGAAAAATAATTTCTTTCATCTCTTTCTATAAAAAGTTCACATCACGGATTCAAATTTCTGGTGTAATGTATGGCCTCAGGTGTCATCAGTGTTCTGCTGCAGTGGGAAAGGAAGCATGGCAGGTATCTTCATGAGATGCACAAAGTGATTTAGTATATTCCAGTTTTATCAGGCTGAGTTTTATCAGGAATATTAGCCTGGTTGGACCAGTGTAGCAAGCCAGTGTACAGATATGAAGCCTGATATAGATGTTGTGTAATTGCCCTGCTGTTTTGCTGCCCTAACCTCTTTGTTTAGGGGTATCCTGAGTCCTGTGCAGCTCTTGGTCAACACTCATAGGTTAGAAGCTATTGGATGGACAGCAATGCTCATCCCTCCCTTGGAAGAGGAGGAAGAGGGGATGCAATGAGTTACAGCCAGTACCAGTTTTGCTGTGTTGTACATGTGTTCTATAAATGCTTAACTGCTGTGTTTTGCCAAGGCAATTAAAGTGGCAAACTATTCTTGGCATGGGCCTGGCCTAAGTTTTCATTAGTTTAGATGAAGTCCTTCTTGGAGTAACATAAGCTAAAAGCTTAATGTGTACATTTGCCTTGTAAATAAATGTTACACGTTCCTGATTCCTTTTGCTCAGAGAACCGTGTGGCACTGAAATATTTTTTTTAAACAGGTATGTAATTACATTAAACTTTATCTTGTTGTGTCTGTCTGGTTGTTCCTTTTTTTGTCTTGTTCCCAGAGAGAAGTCTCTTTTCCCAGTAGGTATAGCTTGAGAGGTCTTTTTCCCTGCTCTCATACATTGAACTTCTAATGCACTGATGAGTTTGCTTTGCTGTTACAAATCTGATTCACTTCCCCACCAGCAACATGTAGCTTTGGTTATGAGATCAATACTCAGTGAGATTAATTAGATGTAAGTAAGGAGCAGCAAAGATGGAGGCTATTTGAAGAGGAGTAAGTTAATGACAAGAGTATGCCTGCTGCTCTTTTGTCCACCACGCTGAGGTATTTGCTCAGAATTATTTCGGGCAAGAAGCTGGAGTGACAGCTTATCAGAGTATAGTTCCCTCTGAAATGGCACATCAGGTTTGGTCAACCTAGTCATGACTTGCATGTTTATTATAGTAAATTGGTACAGAGGAGATTAACTTTTTTATCAATCTGTTAATGTTGCCAGTTTTGTAAACTGCTTACACTTTGGGATGAAGTTGAAAAGGAAGCCTGGAATATCTGTTAGTTCTGATTGTTTTGAAAGAGTGTGGGTGACAGACCTTTCTTTTACTGACTGAATACTTATTTGGTGTAACTTAATGCCTGTAATGCTTGTAATTTTGTTCTAAAACTTCTTTAGAAACCACTGACTGATTCTCTTCTCACTGGAGTAACATTGTGGTATAAAATAGACATCAATATAAATGAAGGAAAGCTGAAACCCCTGATTTTCTTTTTATTCTGAGCTTCATGCAGTATAGCGCTAACATGGTTCAGTTTGGAGCACACTGGCACAATTCCTGAGTAACACTAATTGTCACTGTTATTGGTGAGGTCACATGCATTCATCCCACTTGTTTGCATATTTTGTAGTGTCCTAGATCACCGTTGATTCATCTTGATTGCAGATTTATTTTTAAGGGGGTCAAAACCAGGTAATATCTTGTTGCACATTTCTCTTCTGGGTGATAATCAGAAACTGAAGAAAAGATGTGATAGAAGGAATAGATGTGATAGGTAAAAAAGCCACCCATGTATTTTTTCCTGTGGTTTGTCTCTCTCCTACCTTTTGCGAAGAAAAAAGTAAAAATATTTTACAACAAACATAAGCAGTTATGACATTGGTTTTGGCCTACTCTAGAGATGCAGAGAGGGGAACAATTTGATGTTTTAAGTGTGCTGGAATATTTTACAAGGAGAATTTCTGAACTTGCAATAGTGCGTGCTCTGACATTGTGTCCCTTTCTGTACTTACATAATGACTGCCTAATCAGTTGAATTACAATGGATTTGTTTCCTACTTAATTGCAAGAATTGTATTTTGGGACGTGACAGGTCTTTCTAGAAGTTTTTATCACTTAGTTCCTCATCAAGGGAATTTGATGTTTGCTAGATTCTTATCAGTGATAGTAGTGAGATTAAATAGTCTGAGAGAATTTTTGAATAGCAAGATGTACATTGCTGAGCTCTGGATATTTGAAAACAGTCTTGTCTTTTACAGTGAGGAAAAGGACATCCAGTTCCACTGTAATAGTAGGCCTTCCTTTATAATAATGAGAGGAAATTGTTGTGAGAGGTTGGATGGATGGAGGGTTAGTTGTGCGAAGTCAGCAGCAAGGAATTTCTACTTCAACCTTGTGATGCTTCTGCACTTTGAAGTCTAACCATATTTTCCTGATCAATGCCACCAAATCCTTTTTTTAGGTGAATTGGGCAATAAAGCAGAGTGCAGACATTTCGGAAGACAGTAGATTTAAAGCCCTGGCAATTAGAGGAGCAGAAGAAAACCTATGACCTGAAGACCTTTGATGGCTGATGCTGCAGCAGTATCTGCTTGAGCCATAACTAAACAATCTCAGCAGCAGGACTTCCAAAGTCTTTAATTTCTGGTATTAAATAGATCTGCAATGCAATACCAGCATACTTTTCAGTTAAGCTGTGGATTTTTCGGTGCTTTATATCCTGCTTCCCTGCTGGCTAACCATCAGATGTGGGAATGGATCATTTTTTTAACAGTTACACATCTTTTCTATACTCTGCTACAACCAGCCTTTGATAGGAAATGAAGCTGAAAAGTGATGATTATGAGAGACATTCATCTCCGTGCAGTTAAATTATAAGGAACATTAGGACCCAGGTGAGAGTAGCATACTCTACTGATTAGTGAAAGGAAGTTTGGGGCATTAACCTTTATAAATTATGGTGACCTTTCTCAGAGGGATAATAACTAGATCCAGGGGAAAAGGTATATGCAGGGGGGAATGGAGACTTCTACCTGTTGTTGTTTAACTGATGTCTCTTCACAGGTGAAACTCTAGCACTGAGAAATGATATCTTGAGTATGTTTACAAGGGAAAAGTATTTGACAGGTGGCTGTAAAGGATCTTCTCTTTTTCTTCCTGCTAAGCCTCAGAAGAAGAAGGGGGAAAACCATTCCAGTGTCCCATCTGTGGTTTGGTTATCAAGAGGAAGAGTTACTGGAAACGGCACATGGTGATTCACACAGGTTTGAAGAGCCATCAGTGCCCACTCTGTCCTTTCCGCTGTGCACGCAAGGACAATCTCAAATCACACATGAAGGTAAGGGAAATCTTTACTGGCAATCAAAATACCCAAATTATCAGTTGAAAACTGATAGTATAACAAGCTATTTCATTTGTATTTGCAAGAACAAAATTTCCCTAGTTGTACTATGAATGACGTCTGTACTAAAGTAAAGAGGCCATAAAAAGCAAGAAATAACTTTTATTCCATTGCTTGCCTTTCCATTTTATGCAATGTGGAAACTGCCTTGGGTTATGTCAATTGGGTGCAGCACAAGCTATGTGTGACTGATTCAGTTCCAGACCTGGAACCACCAGAAGCAGGGATGTTGGTTGGGATGTGACACCATGCAATCATATCAGTGCTGCTCCCAGGATGCCATCTAATAACCCTGCATGCCAGTGGCTCACTCTAAGTGGGCAAACCAACTTGGCCAGCTCTAGCAGGGCCATTTCATTGCTTTCTACAGACAGGCCTGCAGTTTTAACTTTTTTCTCACTGTAGCTTTTAACTGCTGGCATTTCAGCAATGAATCATCCAAACCAAAATGAATGACAGATTATACTGTAGTATTTTGTTTTCAAGTTTAAAGTGTGTTTGTAACTCAGCCTAAGTTTTGGGCTCAAGCTGAAGATGACCTTCTGAAGGAAGCAACATCTGTGTTGATACAGAATAATATAAAAATGTGAAGAAACTGATTGTCTGCTTAGCTGAAGTACTACGTGGTTGCAACACAAAGTGCTGAGTCTTGAAAGCTGTAGAATATTCTTGAGGAAGTTAAAATGGTACCTGTCCTCTTACCCTTTGATGAATAAGCTGAAGTGAAAACACATTGTTAATGCATTGAGTTGTTTTATAATGATAGTGAAATGTTTTATTATAGTTACCATTTTGTCTGTTTTAGATGAATGTGTCTAACAGGGTATCAGACTGGTGTGAGAGGGGACAGAAATGCCTGTTCAAGTTTCATATATGCTATTGCAGAATCTGAGCTTACTGGACAAGAGTATTGCCTTGCTTACACTCAAGAAACTGTTCCCTTCTGTGTAAATTATTCAGATTCTTTTTGTCACAACCTAAGATCTTGTATGGTTTAAGTTGTTGCTAGGTCTTAAATCATACCCCTATAGTCTGAAGGCTCATTCCTTAACACTTCTACTATAGATCTGTGCACTATTCCCAGGCATCTTCAGTGTATCATGCTAATCCTTATCAAGTAAGCACAGTGTTTATGAATCCCTCTTTTAGGACTTGATGTTCCATGTTGACTAGAGGGCACAGATGGCCAACCTAAGCAGAGGGTGAATAGATAGGATGGGAACACAGCATGGAAAGAAAATGTGGGGTTTTTTGTTTGTTTTCAGCTGTTGACAGCCTGCACAGAAGCGTGCATCACCTAGCAGCTTACTACTCCCTGGCAAGAACCTGTTGTTGTCCCCTGCTTTGCAAGGGACATCCCTATTGTTCCCTGCAGAGATAATTGTTCTCTGCATTTGTTTGCCTTACTGGCAAAAAGTGTTGTTTGAAGGTTGAGGATCTATCCCTTCCTTTTTGGTGTGGTGATTTCTGCAGGTGGTCACAGGTAGGATGTTGGACAAAATCAGGGACTTTCACTGTCTCTGTGTGTTCTCAAAGTGATGGCTTTCTGAGGCCCTTGTGCTCTTTTCTGCTCCCCTCCCTGCATCAAAGCTTTCATAACTGAACCTGCATCTGCTTAAAACATACTTCCTTGTACAATCATGTAGCATGTAGTGTTAATTGTTTGGTGATATTGTGATTATGACTGGGTAATGCTCGGTTAGAAATCCCTGAGGTCAGAGTCAGGCCTGCTTGACTCTATGTAAGAGATTACAGCCACCTTCAGCCTTACTGTGGAGGCCTGGTCTGAAGTATCCTCCATCGCTGCAGTCCAGTCATAAAGGTCATGATGGACTTGGGCATCTTTGCTAGCAAAATTGCCTTGATTTGAGGTGAAAGCATTTGTCTTACAAAACTAGGTGGTTTGCATTTGTTTATTGGTCTTACAGATAGATGTAAAGAATCACAAGCACAACAATCTGAAAGATAATGTTTTAGCTTAGTTTTGAACAGTTTCATACACTTTTCTCAACTGACTAAGCCATTAATAAAATTATTTTCTATCACATCAAAACTGAAGCAGGTGAATGAGGAAGGGGCATGTTAGTCTTGTGTCCAAAAGTGTCAGACGTAATTTGAATTCCTTTCGGTGGGAGTATAAATTGATAATAAGATTAAAAATAAAAAAATTACCAGATTTCTTTTTTCATTACAAACAGTGCTGCCTTTAAATCTATATGTATACGATATTATAAAAACTGGAACATATATAAGCCGAGAGCATTCAAAATGGACTGAGTACACACCAGAAATGGTACAGTACAGCTGGGAGCTACTTAGGATGCAGTGTTCTGGTTATGCCAGTTGGGTGTGTTGGTTTTCTTATTGTCTTAGTATCCTTTGGGAGCTACCTGGCCTTATCTCCTTTTCTGGCAGGCAGCCCATGAAGGTAGAGCTCCTTCTGCTTCTACACCCATTTCTCCTCATCTGTCAGCTGTGGCTACAGGTGAAGACACATTTTTCAAAACCAAAAAGGCCACTCAGAACTAAGGTACTGGGACTGGTGTTTGTCATTCTTTACAAGCCAAGATTTATTCCAGGATGCTGTAATAAACCAAGCTTTATGCTGCTCTTTGGTTTTCAGGTTTTTTTGCTCTATTGATAAGGATAACAGGCAAAATGTGTTTTGTTCAGCCTCAGTCCTCAAAATCTGATTATTTTGGTTTTGCATCCTCCTAGGCAGCATAGCCATGAGCTTGAACCACCGTATTTTTTTTCTAGGTTCTTGTAGGCATTCTCCACTGAAACTGGTTATTTGGAGATTTAATTTTCATGTGTGGTCTGTGTGTGTCCATATGGGCCTTCCTTACTGTGTCTTTAGGCTAATGACCAATAACTATATAATATATATACTGTGTCATTTTATGATAATTATAACATGTCTAAGTGACTGACCCAGAACACAACATTGCCCAAATTTTTGGTGTCCTGTCCCCTGCTATGGAGAAAATCTTAATAGGGAGCTGGAATGATTCCAGCCCTGACCCATATTCAGATCTGCATGTGCTACCTACCACATGGATGAAGCTTTCTTCCACTAAGGGCACTGTGCCAAGGCCAGCTCACAGCTGGAGGTGAGGAAGTGAAAGGTGCAAGAAGGGAAACAGAAGTAAAGTTTCCACACAGACACACAACAAACAAGGGGAGCTGTAGCCTGCCTTTTAAGGCACAGGGTGTTAACTATAATTGTTATATTGTGTTTAGATTCCACAGCAATAGACACCTTAGAAAAATCCTAAAATAGATGCAGTACAGAATTTTATTAGGTTTTTTTGGAGGCAAATTGTAGTGCATGCGTAACCACAAGTTTGGGCTCTTATTCCCAGGAATCTGGGGGGAGGATCTTAGCAGCTGATTCCAGTATCACAGCATGGTTTCCAGGGATGCTGTGAGTACTGCACTGAAAATGAAGCTGGACAAAATGAATGGGTAACTGAGAGAGGTGTCTTGTCCAAGCAGACAGTAAGTATTATGCTTGAGTCCTTCTCTCTGTTTATCAAAGTATGTGTTCAGTTGGAATGCGTTTTCTTCTTGAGACAGTATGCTATGTACTTCTTCTGCAGAAAGCAATGGAAAGTTGTGGTGTAATTCAGCAAGCTGTTGTCAGGCTTTTCTGTTTTTCCTGGTAGGGATTACATTTTCCTCAGAGCAATACCACAAGCATCAGTCAGACTTTGGCCAATTGGTGCCTTTGGATCATGCGCGTATCTTCCTCAGCAACTGGTGAACAGATAGACTGTGAGATCATACAGATATGTTCCAAGAAAGCAACAGGATATTAGCTGAGCACTTGGAAGGGGGAGTGAGGAAGAGGAGCATATGGCCAAAACCAATATCTATAAATGTTCCTCGTGCTGCTATATAGGCATAAGGGAGGAATGGGTGAGCTATCTGTTGTAGCAGTGGAAAAGAAGTTTGGCATTATGAACATGTGGTGAAACATGAGGGTTTGATAGAAAATGAGGGAAGGGAAGATGAAGCTTAACAGGAAGGTTCAGCACAGTGGTAGGCAGGTCATGTGATGCTCAACCCCAGGATTTGCCTGCTTGTGAAGAGCAACCATCTCAGTGAGATCCAGATTAATGTTCTTGTCTAATACAAGGAGGGTTATAATCAGCCTTGCAGTTAGGGAGCCTACTAATGATATGATAGTGGGAATCAGGAAAGGTCCTGAGGAATGGGGCCAGGTGTCCAATTCCCCTTGGTGATTTGCTTTTTCCTCTTTCTTTCTCAGCTAGTGTCAGATAACTAAATAAGCTTTCCTAATCCATTTTGGTGGAGTATAGGACTGGTTCTTTTCAAAGCATCTTCATTTCTTGGGAGAGGGAGGTTGAATGTGTTTTATGGGAGGGCGTTTTGTTTATTTTCAAGTTAAACTTGAAGAGCCCTGGGAGGCAAATGTGATTCCATGACCTCCCCAGCAGCTGAGGGGAGCTAATGCAAATTTGCACAGCTTTTCAACACATAAAATCTGTGCACAGAGTCTCAGACAGGTACCACAAATGTCTTCAAGTATCTCCCTTTTAATCTCACTTTTTGCATATGGGAGAAGGATAAGACAGGACCTTAAATCTTTTTTTAAAAAAAAATTTTAACACCTAATCCAGTCCAGAACTGCAGAGAGGCCTTTTTTTCCTCCCTTGTTTTCAAGCAAAGCAAGGAATACTTTAAAAAAGAAAATACTATATAAATAACATATGTGTCTTGAGGGGAAGGATCAAATCAAAACTAGCACCACAGCACTCAACTTTTGAAAATGCAATATTTTAAAATGAGTGAATTTGTTGGAAAAGAGCATGAAATGAAAAAGCAGAGGGCACATGCTAGATGTTAAAATGGAAAGTATACTCAATTTTTAAAATGACCCCACAAAAGAAGTGTGTCTCATAACCAGAAAGTAGAGCCTGTGCAAAGCATTACCCAGCTTTAGGGAAGGGAAGGGAAAAGATCAACCTCAGAAGTACCACAAAATTGCAGGATTGCCTGTGTCACCCTTTTCTTCACCTCTACTCCTGTTTTACCCTGTTGGGTGGGATCATATGTATTTGTAACTGTGGTACATCTGTATGGCTGGTAAATCAGCAGGGATGCTGCTTTTAAGTATGAAAAGATGACTTAAGAAGTGGCTTACGATGCCAAGAAAGTTACAATGTCTACAAAAAACCCAAAAAAATCCCGAAAAACCCCCCAAAACCCCAAAAGAACCAGCACATTGATACAAATGATGTGATACAATAGGGACATGTGGTTTCTGTAAAAGAAAATCATGTGTTCCTCTACTAAGATATTTTGAGGGTGTCAGGAAAATCACGGACTTTAAAATCAGTTGAAATTTATTTGGTCTATAAAAAAAGCCTTTGGCAAAGCTTCTCACAGAGAAGCTGCCAAATAAATTAAGCAATGTGATGTACTATGGCAAATTAGAAATTCACCAAGAGACAGTAAAACAAAGGGTAGGAAGGAATTAGCAATTTTAAGCATGACAAAAGGCTAACAGAGGGATGTTCCATTACTAAAGTGGAATTGTGCATATTTTAGCAAATGTGATCTACACAGAGAGATGACTGTGGATAAGAGAATTATAGATGGTACAACCTTATGTGCATGAATTGAGATTGAAAAAGGCAAAGCTTGAAAGGGAACAAAAGGAGGCTGGCTGCCTGATAAACAAGGGGGAAAATGAAGTGATTGTTGACAAATAGAAGGTACTGTACCTTGGAAACCAGAGTCTAATAATGCACCTGCCTGTTGGATATAATGAACTGTAACTGCTCAGGAAAAATATCTGGATATTGTTATAGACAGTTCAATGAAAACCTTTTCTTGGCATGCATAGCAGTGGTTAAAAAGCACATTAGATATTTGAGTATCTGGAGAATAAAACAGAAATAACACTGAAAATGTAACAGTGTTACTATTAGCATATGGTATGCTGCCACTTCTGGTCACTGCATTAGAAAAGACATGAGAAATAGAAGGGATTTTAAAAGCTGGCAGTGAAAATTATTAGTGGGATGGTAAGAAAGGGCTGCCTTTGAAGAAAGAAGCCGAAAAGAATGGGGCTGCTGTGGGGGTGAGAGAGGTGTGATCAGAATAATGCTTGATAGAGAAGATGAACTGAATGGCCTCTTTTTTTCTCTCTTGTAATATGAGAATGAGGAGGCAGCAAGAGAAACTGAGAGAAACAAAAATTTAAAATTTTGGCCAATAGATAACTTGTACCGAAGTCCTCAAACAAGGCCTAAAGTTTGTAAGGACACTGTAGTTCTATTGAAAATTACTGCATGTGTCATAGGAAGCACACACTGAAAAACCACTGCAGAACCACAAAATATCATTTGAGACTGGGCAGGCTATAGGGCTAGAATCAAGATGATCCAAGTCCTTTGCCCAGTCAAGGGGAACATCCCTGGTTAAAGGAAATAAACTCCAAAGCCAGAAGCCCTTAAGTGGTTCTGGCATAAGTCAAACAGGAGTTTTATGGGATTTTGAAAGAAGCATTGTGTATGAGCAGGTTGTGTGCTGTGGTTTGTTGCAGTGTAATTCAGAGAGATGCAAATCTGGCAGCAGCTGGACTCAGACTGGCACTTTGGGGAAAACCTGCCAGCTACACTCTTGTCTCCTCCTGCCCATGGTTCTTGCAGGAAGAGCCTGGTTGGGTCTAAAGAAGATATCTGATGGTTTGGGTAGCATTAGCACAGTATAAGAGCTGTTCTCTGCCTCATGGAGAGAGCAGGCAGCTTTTTGGACTGTAATATTGCATGGCCTAAATCTCTTCTGTGGCTTTCTGTGTAGCTCTACGGGGTTTCTTGTTTTTTATTCTGCAGCAAGTAGTTGCTGCCTTGACTCTTCCCCCTAAATGGCAAAGAATGGCAATTCTTGGCTCTTTTAGCTGCTGTTGAATGAGAAAATAAGGGATAGTTTTTCCTTTAGAGGGATTTTAGCTTAGCTTAGTGTTCAAATTTTTAAATTAATGTTATTTATTTTTGAATATAAAATGAAAGTTTAAATCTTCTGATGGGAATGGACTCTGGACATTGGTGGGCTAAATCTTTGGCATAATGTTTTTTTCATTTTTTCTTCTTCTAGGTCTAAAATTTTTCCTTTCAATACTCAAAATATTTGGGTTTGAACTCTTAACATTCCTTGGCTGTGAGTTAGAAATGTTCTTTATTTTATGAGAAATCCACTGGTGATGAAGTTACTGTCTTTGGGCAGGAGAAAAAAATTCAAATCAAATGAATCAGTGGCTCCTATTTTCATCCATTCTCAAAAGATATTGCAGAGGTGGCATGCCATACTCCTGGGGAGAGAAGGTGGGCTCCCACACAGGCTCTGTCACCTGCCTGCTGCAGTGACACTGTTCTGAAGGCATCAGATTGATGGTTGTGATAAGGGCCTCTGGAAGGTGTGGTTAAACACATAGGCAGGGAAATGCTGATTGAAGGGGATCCTGGAGACAAACCCTGGCACACAGAATCTGTGGGTGTAAGAGATAAAGTTGCCATGGTGAGGGTTCTTGCTGCCCTGAGCACATCTTGGTGTTCTCTGTGGAGATTGCTCACACACTGCTGTGCTCACAGACCATCCTGCTTCCACTAGTGTAGGCAAGCAATCTGGTTGGCATTTTCATTGTAACCTGCTAATATTTAGAATTTATTGTACTGCTATTCTTCTGCAAGGATGCTTTAAATAAGTGTTAGGTAAGCACTAGCTTCTTTTTTGTTTTGTTTTGTTTTGTTTTGTTTTGGGTTGTTTTTTTGTCCTTGTCAGGTGCAATTATAGGATTCTAGAATTGCTTTGTCTGTAAATGTCATACTTAGACAGTAGTGAGAATATCATTCTGGCCAAGAGAAAGTCTCTCTAGTTATCTGTCTAGTACCTCCAGAGCCACCAAAGAACCACTGAATGAAAAGTTACACGGCACTGATGAAATGTGCCTTCACTGAATGCAAAAAAGTACAAAAAGAGGGACGTCCCCCCGCTTCAGGTTTCAGCAGACCTGAGTTGAAAGCTTGTGTAGAACTGGAGACCCTGGATCTGAGCTCGTGACTGAATTCCTCTTACAATAAAGGAAAACAATCAGGCCAAGTCTACCACTATGTGAGACTCCAGCCTGAATTCTGACAGAGCCTTGTTTGGGGAATGCTGCTGCTACCCCAGAGCTTTGCAGGTTCCACACCAGGACCCTCAGGATCTAGATCTCAGCTCTGCAGGAGACTGCAAAGTGCTGAAAGCCCTAGCTAAAGCTAGGTTTTCCAAGCTCCTTCATGTACATCTTCAGACCTCAGGACTTTTGGACTCCCAGGCTCTAGCAGCAAGCCTTAGATCCCTGGCACAGCTGGCTGCTTTTGAGCTAAGCCCAGGGAGCAAGAGGGAGGAAGGGTGCCACTCAGTAGAGTAGGAGAATCACACCTTGTTTGCCAAGAGTTACTCAAACCTTTCCATGTTTCAGGTGAAATATTTTGCATTCAACAAATTGCCATTTTCCAACAAAAATCTGTCTCACTGAAATGTTTCCAACCAACTTGAATCACAAGTGAAAGAGACTGTGTGGAGCTCAGCTGGTGCCAGTGTGCCCTGATCACATGTTCATCCATTAGTAAGGAACAAATGTATGTATTTGCCAGCTTTTTTGCAGGGAGTAGCCTGGAGTGCTGCTGTCAGGATTTAAAATTTATTTGTGAAGCCATAGCAAAAAGATTTTTCAGCAACCTTGCTGCTCTTATGCTGGGCTCAGT
>VWZV01009962.1:791436-898554 GCA_013397155.1 Irena cyanogastra | reverse complement strand
ATAAAATATATATATATAATATAATATAATAAAAATTATTATAATTTTTATTAGTTAGGTTGATGTTTGTTTTTTAATCAAGAGAGCTATTAGTTATAGCTTGGAAATCTTTATGCACTGACAGGTCATCAGGATCTAATTGTAAGGACTGTTTGATCCAAAGCAGTCTTCATCATTTCCAAAATGCAGAAACAGATGTTTNACAGGCTCTGTCACCTGCCTGCTGCAGTGACACTGTTCTGAAGGCATCAGATTGATGGTTGTGATAAGGGCCTCTGGAAGGTGTGGTTAAACACATAGGCAGGGAAATGCTGATTGAAGGGGATCCTGGAGACAAACCCTGGCACACAGAATCTGTGGGTGTAAGAGATAAAGTTGCCATGGTGAGGGTTCTTGCTGCCCTGAGCACATCTTGGTGTTCTCTGTGGAGATTGCTCACACACTGCTGTGCTCACAGACCATCCTGCTTCCACTAGTGTAGGCAAGCAATCTGGTTGGCATTTCCATTGTAACCTGCTAATATTTAGAATTTATTGTACTGCTATTCTTCTGCAAGGATGCTTTAAATAAGTGTTAGGTAAGCACTAGCTTCTTTTTTGTTTTGTTTTGTTTTGTTTTGTTTTGGGTTGTTTTTTTGTCCTTGTCAGGTGCAATTATAGGATTCTAGAATTGCTTTGTCTGTAAATGTCATACTTAGACAGTAGTGAGAATATCATTCTGGCCAAGAGAAAGTCTCTCTAGCTATCTGTCTAGTACCTCCAGAGCCACCAAAGAACCACTGAATGAAAAGTTACACAGCACTGATGAAATGTGCCTTCACTGAATGCAAAAAAGTACAAAAAGAGGGACGTCCCCCCGCTTCAGGTTTCAGCAGACCTGAGTTGAAAGCTTGTGTAGAACTGGAGACCCTGGATCTGAGCTCGTGACTGAATTCCTCTTACAATAAAGGAAAACAATCAGGCCAAGTCTACCACTATGTGAGACTCCAGCCTGAATTCTGACAGAGCCTTGTTTGGGGAATGCTGCTGCTACCCCAGAGCTTTGCAGGTTCCACACCAGGACCCTCAGGATCTAGATCTCAGCTCTGCAGGAGACTGCAAGGTGCTGAAAGCCCTAGCTAAAGCTAGGTTTTCCAAGCTCCTTCATGTACATCTTCAGACCTCAGGACTTTTGGACTCCCAGGCTCTAGCAGCAAGCCTTAGATCCCTGGCACAGCTGGCTGCTTTTGAGCTAAGCCCAGGGAGCAAGAGGGAGGAAGGGTGCCACTCAGTAGAGTAGGAGAATCACACCTTGTTTGCCAAGAGTTACTCAAACCTTTCCATGTTTCAGGTGAAATATTTTGCATTCAACAAATTGCCATTTTCCAACAAAAATCTGTCTCACTGAAATGTTTCCAACCAACTTGAATCACAAGTGAAAGAGACTGTGTGGAGCTCAGCTGGTGCCAGTGTGCCCTGATCACATGTTCATCCATTAGTAAGGAACAAATGTATGTATTTGCCAGCTTTTTTGCAGGGAGTAGCCTGGAGTGCTGCTGTCAGGATTTAAAATTTATTTGTGAAGCCATAGCAAAAAGATTTTTCAGCAACCTTGCTGCTCTTATGCTGGGCTCAGTTGCTCCTTCTCTTCAATGAGTATCGTATGAAACAAGAAATTGTACAATTATATGTATGTAGCTTATATAGTATAACAAGTGTGTCTGTTCATCTAATACGTGAGCCATTACGTATGGATGGATGGATGGAGTTCCCTCTAAAAGGGAATTGGGATGGAGCCTGAGCAGGCATTGCATTCATACTGGAGCATGCAGGCTCCATGACAAAGAGCCTGCAGTCCAAATATGAGGACAGTAAGATTAACTGTGATCCTTAATTGACTGGTAAACTAGAATAAATGGCAAACACTATCTCTCATATTTCTATTATATCATAAAAGAGCTGTTTATTTTCTGGTAGAATTAATTTGCAGCAAACTGTTTCAATAGCTCCTTGGTATTGCCGGGTGCTGTGGTTTTACTCTAATGATACATAAATCAGTGATGGACATTGCTGTGTTGGTTGGGGTTTTTTTTTGCTAGGGTGTTCTGAACAATTTTTATTAGTTAGGTTTTTTATTATTTNCATAGCAGGAAAGCATTTTCTTCAAAAACAGTTTTTTTTTTTTTTTTTTTTTTTTTTTTTTTTTTTTTTTTTTTGTTTTCACTTGAGTTCGATGTTTACATTCTTTGACTTGTGTGAAAGAATCCTACTGTTCTTGGGGTCTGACCACCTTCCAAGTGGTCAGAATGAGTTCACTCATCAGTTAATATTTTCTTCTTTTTTTTTTTTTTTCAAACAGTGTGAGAAACACTGAGTTGAGATTTCTGCAATTCTATTAATCTACTTGGCTTAATACATGCTTTTATCTTTCACCTCTTGAACCAGGTTCATCAGCACCAAGACAGGGGTGAGACCTTCCAATGCCAGCTGTGCCCTTTTACCTCCTCCCGCCACTTCAGCCTGAAACTCCACATGCGCTGCCATCAACATTTCCTCAGGACAGAGTCTAAAGTGAAGGAGGAAATGCCAGAAACTGAGGTGAAGGGGTCACCACAGCTAAACAGTGACTCCTGCCCAGGACCACAGAGGGAAGGAGCAGGGCCTGACCTCACAGGATCAGCATCTATATCCAAAACACCTGATGTGACTGGGCAGCCTGGTGGGGGGGTTCCACCTTTGCTGGTGAAAGAAGAGCCCAAAGATGACACTGGTGCCTCAGCTGCACCTTTTGCTCTTAGCACTGTTGACAGAGCCCCAAACAACACAAAGCTGAAAGACTCCTCTGACTTCGTGGCCCATACAGCATCAGCACTATTCAGCCAAGACATCTCTGTCAAGATGGCATCAGATTTTCTTATGAAGTTGTCAGGTAATTGAGCAGCAGCAGCATTGGCTGCTCTTTTATGGGCTAGGAGACACTTTGTCTTGGTTTTACTAAGTCAAAGAATGGCTAGGAGCAAGAACATTGTAGCTTCTTAACTTAAAATTTTCTGTTGCTTTTGATAGCAGAGGTGTATGACAGAGGGCAGAGGGGAAACAGTGAGAGGAGAGAGAGGTTTTGCTGTTTAATTGCTGGGATTAGGAGTGAGAACTGTTTATCCAGGCTTTCATGTTCATTAGTATTTACCTTGGCAAATCTCCTGTGGTGCATTTTTCAGGCATGCTGAATACCTGTAGTTTTAGTTTGAAATCACTGAGGGTCACCCAAGTGCCCAGCATGTTCAAAAGTTCAGTTCTTCAGTTCTCTGCCTTTACTCACCTGTTAAGAAGGACCAATAAAGTATTGTGTCACCTTCCTTTCCAAGTAGTATTTGAGGCCTATGTAGTAACTGCATGTGAAGTGTGAATGTTACTGCATTTGGATTTTGTTGCTAACACTTTTAAAAGAACAGTAGTCCTAGAGATTAATGTATAGCTTTTTAAAATTATTATTATTATTTTAATTGAAATTCATATGTAATGCCAAACATGTGTTTAGTGTTTTTTCACTGTCAGACTATTGCTATAAGAATGATATTCATGTGTTAGACTGAAGTGTTGGATGTGTTTAGGGTGGATCTGTTATGTTTTATGTGCTCTTTTATTGATTTGACTGAATACTTCGGAACAGTTGATATGCTGGGGAGGTGTTGTATGCCAAATGTTTTTGAAATTGGCCTTGAATTTTTTGAAGAGAAAGAAGTTAGGAAAAACATCACTCAAGGAGCTTCTGTTTCACAAGGATATCTCAGTCTCTATGGGACATTTTAGGCTTTGGAGATAGAAGATAACTTTTACAACAGAAAATAATTAGTCAGCTTTCTCCTTTAAATGGAAAGTAAGTTGTATTTGAGCAAATTTCATTGTCAGATAAAGTAAGGAATTAGTTCTTTCTTAATGCCCAGCCCTGGTGAAACCACAGCCATTTGTTTAGGAAAACCTCTTTCCTCATCTTCCCAGATCTTTATACCTGTGGGATCACAGTTCTGTGAAGAATTGAATAGAATGGGTTAATACAAGAAATCAAGGCTGAGGCTTCATGGAGCCAGCCAGGAAAAGAGAAAACAGCAGAGGGCAAGCAGGAGGTGAATTGGGCTGGCACAAATGGTTTGCTGTGTTATTTGGAAGAAGCCACAGGACCTCCTCCTGAAAAAAAATTTAAATAATCCGTCAATATAAATGATTATTGTCACTGACAAAAAGCAGGCAGGATGAGTGTGTTTGGATTTGCTTGTACGTTTCTTTGCTTGAGTTTCAAATTTGGACTTGATATGAAATCCGTCTTACACTGTCCAACAGCTGTCCCACATATGTTGTTGTTCCAATGTTGATCTCAAATTCGGGTTGCTGTGCATGAAGAGGCTCTGCACATCAGCAGGGCTGGCCTGGGGAGGGTGGTGCTCATGATGGCTGCATGGAGCAGGAATGAGACTAGAGTCCAGGAGAGGGGGAGAAAGCCTGAAAACTGAGAGAACATGCAACAATTTGGTGTGTGGCTTTTCGTGTAGCGGTTGATGGGAAGCTGTTCACAGTTTGGCAGATGGTCATGTTTTCAGTGTCTGCTCTATTGGCATCAGAGAAGGGATACGAATGTGCATTATTCATGCAAAAGGCCTATGCAGTTATTTTATGGTGACTTACTAAAGGTCTTGAAACCTGACTTGTATGCACTGTTACCTAGCAACATGTTATAAAGTCGCTGGGGGAGCAAGATGTATCTGTAATTTTGTATGTGCGCATATTTGGATTAAAATGTACTGCCAGTCACCAAGTTTGCTGCACAGGAAGAGCAATGTTAGAAGGAAGGGAATTTCTTCTGAGATTTATGTTGTGTTACATACATTTGGCTCATGCTTTCCTCTATACTGAGTGCATAAATTAAGAGTAGAAGTAATTCTCTTTTAGCAAGTTGGCTGAGTATTAGCTGCACTTTTGATGGCTCAGCTCTGCTGAACAAAGTTCCTTTGAGTGATTTCTTTATTACAACAGTCTTGTTAGGCCCATCAGAGCTTCAATTATTTGCCCTACCTTTCCAATGATTTAAATCTTTTGACATCCCAAATTGTATATGCCAATTGTAACAGCCAACACAGATTTTTCGAGACCAAATTATGTCAAAACAATCTAATTTTCTTCTCTGACAGGCCTTGTGGCTAGGAAAGAAGCAGTAAATAGATATATAGACTTTTAGAATTTGGCATTTATTCTTATTGAATATTGATGTTCTAAATGAACATTTATTTTTGCTTGCCAATGTTTATTGCTCCTTTTCTTGCTCGATGTTGATCTGTATACCTCCAGTTTCATGGGATAACTGCTGAAGTCCATCCATTATATCCATGTCTCTCCAGTTTAGAGACAAGGGTGTCGCATATGACAGTGTCAAATGCTTGGCACAGGTCTGCTCTGCCCCTGTCCACCAGTGCTGTAGCTCCACCATAAAAAGCCACCAAATTTTTCAGGCATGATTTGCCCCTGGTGAAGCCACATTGACTGTCATCAACCACTTCTTTGTTTTCCATGTGCCTTAGGATAGGTTCCAGGAGAATGGAGATTACAGTAAATAATCATAAAATCATTGTAATTAGGACAAAGAGTAACGGGATTGTATTGCTGTAAGGTTTAAGTTCATATTAGGAAAACCTTTCCCGAGGTGAGGTATTTATACCCCTAGGATAGTTTTCGCTGGAGAGATTGTGGCATCTCTGCTCCCACTGGGGGAATGTAAAAACAGCTGCCTGTCAGATATGGCTGGTCACATATTAAGCAGTAAGATGGACTAAATCTGTGTATCTCAATCAGTGGACCATAGGATGTCATAAGCAGTGACAAGAAATGTTATCTGAACAAAAACAAGGATCAAGACGCAGAGATGCAAACTGGGGGAAAATTTACAGATTTTTGAAGTTTAGACCTGATTTGGAGTGGACCAGAGATGAATTATGGTGACACTGCTTGAAACAGCCATTCAAGTTTTTTCAGAAAGGCTCAGGGGAGCTTTAGGTTTAGAGATTGAGAAATACTGGTGTGGGTGACCTTTTCAAGACCACTTCATGCCCGATCCTGTGCCATTGCTTGCTAGAAAGATCTTTAGTTATGTGTTTTATGAAATAAGGCATAACACAAATCACCAAATGTGAATCTAAAACTTAGAACAAATCTTGATTCTTTTTCCTAGATTCAATTCTCTAGGTCCTAGTTTAAGGTAGGAGAGGATTTTAAATTCACAAGAAATTTAAAAGGGTTCTCTGAAACTTTATTCAGATTTTTTTGTAAAGACAATTAGCAGATGACTCAACACATAAAGAGAAGACTATTTAATGGTGGGCATGTTTTTACCTTCAAATCTTGCTCCTCTGATTTCAGTAGGTCTGCTTGTACGCTTTAAATTCTTCCAGTATTTTGCTGTAGCGATGCTTTGTCACAATGTTTTCCTCCCCCAGTCCATTAATTCCATGTTGAAACTTTATAACAACATTCATATCTTAATTTAAAGAGGATTTGATTTTCCTGTTTCGAAAGTTTCAGTGGCAGACATTATCCACCACATCTCTTTAAATACTGGTGTCATTCCTCTCACTTTCAAGGCTTGGGCTTTTTTTTTTTTTTCCTCAATAAAAATTTCTTTCACAATGATCCAAACTACAATGGCCAGTGTACCCTAGTGATGTTACTACTGTGCCTACGTTATGTGCTGCAGTAACTTTTAACATTTGGAAATAAATGATTCCCAACAAAATGAATGAGATTCTTGCACTATTGCTCTCCATGGGATTCTGTGTGGAAACAGTAATTGGTACACATCCTTCATTGCTGGCCTCTCTCCCCCACCTCTCTGGGTTTAAGCAAGTGCATTGCCCCAGCAAGCAGCTCTCTTCATCTTGTGGAGTGGTATCAAGTGTGCCCTACCTCTGCTGTTCTTTTTATGTTCCCCAAGTTACTTGCATGGAAAACCTTAAAAAAAGATGAGAGGAAGGAGCTAAAATGCTGAAGGTTTGGGGCTGGCCATGTTAAACCAATTAGAAACTGCTTTCTCTCAGTTGGTCATATCTGCTGTCACTGTCATGCAAAGAGTCAATTCTTTATTTTGGGAAATAAAGCCACCACGGGACTTTGGCACCTGTCCAAAATATTTGGGCTTTTAATTAGCTGATTCCATTAATGGAATAATGAGAGAGTAAATCATCAGACAGCTACATGCAGCATATTAGTAGAAAAGCTAAGTAATCATTTAGATTATTTGTTCGGTTTGGCTTTTGAAAATTACTGCATTCCTTAAAGGTAACACAAGTAATTTGAAATATTTTATCATTTGCCATTGACTGTACTGAACTGGCAGGCTTGAACTCTTCAAACAGGTATTTTTAATAAAATAAAAGCATATCAAATTAAATTGCCATAATTGATATATTTGAGTAGCAAGTTCCAAAGAAAAGACTAGACTATCTATTTTTGGGATTCGTAGTTTATGTCAGAATGTAAAATTTCAATTAGAATATGTAAGTGCATAGGACTGGCAATTATTGAGCAGTTTCCTTAATTTAAAAATACTGTGAATTCTATAATGCTGCTGTCAGTGTTAATACCCCTGATGTCGTCAAGTTCTCTTTGAAGTCTCTCCAGATTCACATTTTCCTAGTTTCCATATAGACCTTTAGTTTGAAGTAAAATTCTGATATACAATAGCACATCTACTTAAAACTTGGGCAAATAAAATCTTGTTCTAATCTTTGCTACTGATATATCATCACCCTTATAATCTCTTCTCAGCAATTTCTAGTCTTGCATCTAAAATTTTCCAGCAGCCTTAAAATCCCACCTTTGTGTTTTACATCTTGAAAGAATATGTAGAATTTAGCAAGATAAAGCAGTATAGGCTCTGTTCTAATCCAGCAATTTAAAATGCAGAATAACAAACAGCCTTTTTTGTGTACTCAGTCCAATACAACTTAAAAGAAGCCAGAAATATGATTCTGGACCAGGTCTGTGCTTACAATTTAGTTTTAATCTCTACACAAACTCTTACATTTGGAGTATAGGACTGGACTAGGCTAATGGCTCTTTTGTTTCCCTGAATACACCATTACTCTGGGCAGAAGTCTGAGCTCATGAGCCTTTCTCTCTCATCTATCCAAAATGAGATTTGAAAACACTGTTAGTTCAATCATCTCTGATTGTTTTGGTTTTTGTTTTGTTAAACAAACATAAAGGCCAATCTGGTGATATTTCTCGTCCCTTTTTTTGCTCCTTTGTAGAGAGAAGACATTCCCATATTGCAAATAATTCTTTCTTATCAGCAATAAATTCCTTCTTGCTCCTTTCACTGCTCCCTCTCTTTTCTCCAGTGCCCTCACAATCTTACCTGTTCTGCTGCTGTTTTGGTTTTCACCTGGAAAGGCAGAAATGGTCTTAGCAGATGTTACAGCCTTGTTTAGCCTGTGGGACTTTGGCTGCACAGCAGACATCTTGGCGTGTTGGGAGGGGTGTGTGGTTCTGCACACAGTAGCAATTTGCCTGATTCCTTCATTCCACTTGGACTAGAACATGGGGAGATTTTGAGGGCACAGTAGCAGGACTAGTCATTCTCCTTTGCTATGTCTCATTGTGCTTGACTCCAGCTTTCTAAACTCAGAGCAGCTTTAAAGAAGATCAGTTTACTTAGCTGGCCTTTCTTAACCTATGTTTGCAGTTTTTAATGTACTTAAGCAATATGGCTTGGGAGACCTCATATTTTAAGTGATCTCCTGAAGCCCAGGGGTGTCAAGTCGTGGCATCATCTTATTTGTCATTGTCTATTCTGCCATTGCACTGCTTTGGAAAAAAGAAACGTTGTGATGCTGAACACCCTTGAGTCACAAGTAGCTTTTTCATTGCTAATGCCCATTCTGTCCCTTATAGCCCTATAGGTTGGTTTATTTGGCCGAGGGTAGAGTAGAGGGCTTTAAAATTCGGGTGTAATTGACTGAGAAGGGTTAGGTAGCATGAAGTGCTCTGAGACATTAATACTCCAGGGCAAGAGGCACTAAGAGGAAACAATGGACCAGCTAGACTGTCCTGCCAGAAGAACAGTATTTCTCCTTTTGGGCCACTTACAGTGTATGCAGCCTCTGTGTTTAGTAAGATCAACATAATTTATCAGCCCAATTGGATTTTAGTATGAAGGTTCTCCAACAGGTTCCAATTCCATAGATTTTTCTTGCACAGCAATTAGCTCACTGGGGGCTGCTTCTGCAGTGTTTGTGCCTCTTTCCCTGTTCTTGAATGTCATCAAATATAAGCCATGGTCTCCATGCAGAATGCCAATTCCTACCTGGACATTTTAACTGCTAGAGAATAAACTAGTAGATGACCCAAGTCGAACCCTTTATTGACCTCTGTCATGGCACTGCGTCTTCCAAATACAGCAGAACTGATCTGTCAAAGGTCCTTGGTTCATTTTAACCACCACAGCTCAGAGCTTACTGTCTGGGATGGAAGTGTCTTCATAGTTCCTTTCAACCCAGATTCCATGGATATTGTTTCTCAAGGCTGTTTTTTGTGGCAGAATTTTTGTTGTGGATTCTGGTTTTTTCTTCATGTTTTTCTCTCAGACAGATGGAGCAGTGACCAGCTTCTTGCTGATTGTGACTTCTAACATTGAGCTGGGCTTGGAAGTGATCAGCCCATTTTTCCTCTTTCAGTTATAAACATTTTGAGCATTTAGAAATCCTCTTAAGTGAGCTGATGGAGTTAGCAGCTTCTACCAGAGTGCTTCAGATTAGTGGCAGATGCCCAAAGCTTTTCTTGTGGCATTTGGCAGTTTCAGGAAAGTGTTATAACTTTCATCATTTACTTTTGCCAAATGGCTCAAATGGTTCCAGTTGCCAGGAAGATAAAAATCAGCAGTCTGGAATATTCTTTGATCTGTGTTTTTTCTGGATATGGAATGGAACAAATGGAGCATTATCCACTATGCTTGAGAGATTCCTGCCTGTTGGTTTCATTTGCTATGTGGGTTTGTTTTGTTTCCTTGCTGTGTATTTCAAAATTAAATTGCTGGGGTTTTTTTATTCAGTCTGCAGACAACACATCCTTCATTTTGTTCTCACTGCTGTTCAGAATGAATGTAAATTAAATACAAATTAGGATATATGTGTATATCTATTTTTGAATGTAGATAGAAGATACTCTTCCTTCTGGGGAGCAATAATTTTGTTATTCAAATATACTTTAATAATCTTCAGCATATTATTTTTAGAATAGTTCTAATTTTTTTTCTTTTTCTAATTCTATTCTTTTTTTCTAGTTCTATTTTTAAGGGTTCCTCAGTCATGGGACTTTTAAAAACTGGTCATAGTAAACTTTAATTTCCCTTATTTGCAACATTTTTTTCTTACATATGTTTATTGTTTTCCCTAAAATGACTAGTGGATGCATCACACTTGCTATCCCCCATGTGTTAGCAATTTTGTCCATAGTTGTGGATCCAAGATGGGACAGAGACAAGAGTGGTGTGGACTTTTGTTGTTTAGGGGTTCTTCTTGTGTTGTGGGTTTTTTTCCCCTCTAGCTTTAATGTATGGATCTGATAAATAAGATAACCTGCTCTTTTTATTTGTCCTTTTATTTTAGGCTTCATTTACATTAGAATCTGCTTTAGTATATTTTGAGACAGAGTAAAAAACCTATTAATTGTAGCAATTGGCTTGAAACAGACCCAGTAGTTGCCTGATTTTGTTTTTGTTTCTGGGGGAAGAAAAATGAGGCAAATAACTCTTCTATTTTTGTGATTTATCTACAATTTGAATGTTTAGCTTTTAGAAAACATCATCAGTTCAAGGAATGTGCTGCCAGTTAATTAAAGAAGTAAGACTCTACTTCCTTCCTAATTTATTAATTCTCTCTTCTGTCCAAAACAAAGCAGGTAGAGTAGGCGGAATCAGTGACATAGGTAAGAACAAGAGTCTGGGGCTCTTTTCCTTCACGTAATACTGCCAAAGTCACACCTTCAGGGCTTCCTCTGAGTTGGGGGACCCTGACTATGTTTTATTTTTCTCATTGGTGAAGTATTGTAAACACACACAGTATACATATCTCATGAAGAGCTCATTTATATTATGTCTGATGCTGTGCTGGTAGATTTGTTATCAACATGGTTTTGTTTCATTATTACCCTGGATGATGGCTCAGAAGTGTGAGGAGGCAGTGGCTCCTAGCAGCATGTGCTGTCACTGCAGGAGGGATCACGTGTTGGGTAGGGACAAAAGGGGAAAGGTGTACAGGGGAAAGGAGGGAAACTTGATTCATTCTGGATCTAGCACTTCATGGGATCACTCAGTTTGGAAAAGACCTCCAAGATCATCGAGTCCAATCCATGACCAAACATCCCCTTGTCAACCAGGCCACAGCACTGAGTGCCACATCCAGCCTTTCCTTAAACACCTCCAGGGACAGTGACTCCACCACCCCCCTGGGCAGCCCATTCCAATTTCTAATCACTCTTTCTGGAAGAAATTCTTCCTGACATCCAACTTAAACTTCCCTTGGTGCAGCTTGCGACTATTTCCTCTTATCCTGTTGCTGGCTGTCTGGGTCAAGAAACTGACCTCCACATGGCTACAGCCTCCTTTCAGGGAATTGCAGAGTGATAGTGGCCCCCAAGCCTTCTTTTCTCCAGGGTAAACACCTCCAGCTTCTTCAGCCAGCTCTCATAAAACTTGTGCTCCAAACCCTTCATCAGCTCTGTTGCCCTTCTCTAGACTTACTCCAGCACCTCGAAGTTCTTCCTGAACTGAAGGGCCAAGAACTGGAGTATCACTAAACTATTTAAACTCTGACATGATCTACCTTGAATTTTTTGGTCTTCTGAGCTATTAGAACTTGTCTTCATCTTAGTAGAGTTTGAGGATACCCTGGGATGAAGAGCATAGAGGCACCACCTTACACCTGCCCTTGGACTGGGTCAGATTGGCTGCTGACTTTTGCCTTGGTGATAAGATGGTTTTAAAAAAT
Organism: Irena cyanogastra; assembly: GCA_013397155.1. NCBI lineage: Eukaryota > Metazoa > Chordata > Aves > Passeriformes > Irenidae > Irena > Irena cyanogastra. The sequence continues at coordinate 886,547 of VWZV01009962.1, read as the reverse complement.
GCTAATTTCTTCCAAAAGCATTCCTTTTGATCCTTTTTCTTGTGGTAGGATAATGCCATAAGTGTCTGCCACTGCATACTATAGCACCTAATTCTTGTAATAAGTACCTTAAGTCTCTGATATTGTATGAATTCTGTTACATACTGTTTGTTTATGGAGGTTTTTGCCATGGTATGTGGTTGCAAACTTACACTGATCTATACAAGTTTAATATCGCCTCTATTTTAAATGGTGGAAGAGTGTAGGCTCACCCAGCCTGTAGTGCTCACTCTACCTGGCTCATTTTCTGCCGTGGCTCATGGCAGAGACAAGGCTGGGTCCACAGGTTAATGGTTGTTCTCGGTGGGTCATCTTTACCTCTTCACTCAGACTCATGCTTCCTCTATATTGGGACAAAATTTGAATTAATACCCTTTTGAAATTAATAAATTCAAAAGACCTTTTCTTTCCCCAGTGCTCTCTGAAAGTTCAGGCAGACTGCTCTCTCTCAGTTGCACTCAGATCCTGGTGGAGGTATTTTTTCATATCAGCATAGCAGCTGGATTGGCGTGTTTTAAAAGCAAAGGACAGCAGAAGGTAATTCAGCAGAGAAGGTTTGTGTCTCTTTGTTTCTGTGACCATTCATCACCCCAGGTCAAACCCCAGAATAGATTAAGGACAGGATAAAGAATATAGATGGAATTTTTTTGTTAGTACCTTAGTAAAGTTAAGATTGGCTTGAGAGCTCTACCTTGTGTTTTTATGGTTTAAAGCATGGTTTAATGTTTCATATTTCTGCTTTTGCTCTTCTTTAAAAAATGCAAAAGCAATTCCTAGTGCTGGTAAAAGTACCTACGGGTCATGTTAAAAATTCCAGCTATAAGGTAATGTAATTCCTGAAGTGACTAGAACTAATGTGTATGTGCACGTTGCTTATGTGTGCACTCTTTATACCAAGCATCTTAATCGTGTTCTTTGGTAATGGCTTGCCAGGCAACAAGGAGGAAAATCAAACAACTCTGAAATATAGATTGAAAAGATGTGTTGTGTTACAGGGTGATGCAGTAGCTTTAAAAATCATTAGCACACCCCCAAAGACAAACGTAAAAAAATTGACCTGTGTGGAAATGAACAAAGGCTCAAAGCAGCAAATGTAAGTGTCTAATTCTGATAAAGATGGTAATTGTACCTCATATTTTAGAGTTCAGGTCTCTGGGAGATGGTGAGTACTTTCACGACAGGATGCAGGAATTTGGGTTCTCTAGGAGTTTTGGGAGAGTTGCTGAGAAGGAGAGTGTCTGACGAAATAAGCCAAAAAAGTGAGGAGACTGAGAGTAGATATGAAGCTGCAAATTGGATGACAAAGTAGACCAAGGTTTAAGCAGGTAAATGTTGCCAGATTTTGTCAGGCACAATGCTCTATCTTTTGTGTTTGTGGAGACAGAAGTTTAGAGAGGTGGGGAAAATGTAAACTTGCCAAAGTTAAAGGCACTCAACGAGTCATCTGCTGTGTGTTACTGGGAATTTAAAGTGATATTTTGGCCAAGAACAGATCACGAAGAGGCAGGGAAAGAAGTATCTCTTCATGGTTAAACATAAAAAAATTATTAGAAGATTTTCTTGAAAAATAATGCAACTTCATTAGCTTTCTGTTTGTCATGCCTCTGCCCATGAATTTGTGTTGGGCTTGGAAGTATTGTTTAAGAGCTGTTTTCGTTTTATCCTTTTAACCAAACACCATGTAGAGGTTCTGCTGCTGTCAAGAGGTATCAGAAAGATCCTTCAAGAACAGCATTGCTCAGTGGGTAGATCTTAAGCAGCTCCCCAAAGTCTCCTTTCCCTCCTCTGAAGCTGTACAGCTGCTTAGGAGGAGTATTTGAAAGGAATCTTTTAAACTTACTCTTTCTTTTTATGGATATAGAGCTTGGAACGGTGCAGAGCTGTCTTCTGGAAATCCCTTAGTTGTCTTCTTAAGACAGCAGCTTTTAGGGCTTAAGAATTTGCTATCTTTTCCCTTTTACTCCCCTCTTAGGTTTTCTATCTTCCTACTCTTCATATCTTGCCTCTCTTCCATGTGTTAAAACCTTAATGTGTCATACCCATGAGCTTTGCCAAATTTGTACTTACATGAAATGATGTTTTAAACTTCCACCAAGCCTATAGAAAACCTACAAACCAATGACCAGGGAAGAGCTTTTAGGAGGAGTAGGGGGGAAAAAAGTGAGAGGATGTTCTTCTGAGTTTTGGTACGCACATGCGGTTGTTGTGTTTCAAAACTGTCCCTTTGTAGAAAAGGTGCAGAAGTTTGTTTGTCCCTTGAAGCATCTTTGAGCACAGTTTGATGTGTCTGCTTCCAGTACCTGCTCTAGCGTTTCTCAGGTTATGGTTTCTTCCTGTTAGTAGCTATTCCATGATTATATGTTACACTAAGTCTCACTTCTTTTCTTCTCTTGACAGCTGCAAATCAAAAAGAGCCCTTGACTCCTAATTTTAAAGTGAAAGAGGAGCCTAAGGATGAAGAAGCTGGAAGTTCAGCCGTGCCTCAGCCTAGCTATGTGTTCAGCCATGAATCTGAAGCCTCAGCTCCAAATGTCCCTGAAGAGAAATTCAAGCCACAAGAGGCAAAGGCAAATGTGGTGAGGCAGGACATGTCAGTCAAGGCAGCATCTGAGCTCCTCATGAAGCTCTCAGGTAAATAGTTAGTAATATGGGATTTTGAATTTTGAATTTTTTTTGTGTATGCTAACAGGGTTACCTTGGAAGAAGGTAGGTTCAGCTTTAGGAGCAAGCCAAGGAACAATTGAAAAGGCCTGTCTATGAAGCATCACGTACGTGAAGCATCTCAGTTTGGTCTCTAGCCACACTATCTAACTATCTCTGCTCTGATTTTCAAATCATTGACTACAGAATAAGTCAAAAGAAATGATGCCTTAAAGATTTTAGGTGCTGTAATTTTTAAAATGTACAAAACCATGTTAATACCAATTTATCCACAGGTGTCACTTCATTAACATTGTAAGAACATTTCTGTACTCTACTATACCTGACATAGCTTTATAAAACAAGACTTTTAAACCCTTTATTTTTTTTCTGGCAATACATTGTACTCAAAATTACAAGATACGCTGTTAAAAAAATTGTGTAAACTGAGCCAGCTTTCTGCATTTAGCAAGACCACTTGAACTTGCTTACATTGCCTCAGTGAGAGATTCTTCTGTCAGACAAGTAGACAGTGTACGCACATAGGCAATGTTGAAGCTGGAGGGAGTAAAATAAAATGTATGTTCTGCCAATTATGATTTGTCTACCCTTCAGAATTGAGGTTTAAGAGGGAGTAAAAGGGTTGAATTCTTCCCACTGGGATCAGGTTAAGTGAATGATGAAAAGTCTTTGAACTTCTAACAGACCAATTTTTAGGACCAAGACATGAAAGTCAGTCTGGCAGGCTGGGTTTTGTGCATCTGCACCTGAACTGGATCTGACAGATTTTAGTCTTCTCCAAAACTGGACAAGACTTATTTTTTTAATTGTGCCAAAGTCATGCAAGAAGTGCTGGTGGGAATGCTTACAAGTTTAGTAACTTCTGAGATCCCTGTCAAATCCACCTGAAATCAGTTGTCTTGATTGGATGCTGTCAGCCGTGAATTTGAGCTCAAACTTGTATTTGAAAGACTGGAGCTGACTAGGATCTCCCCCATAAAACATGTAATTAATTCACTCCTGTTCATGCCTCCACATTTTAATTTGCAGAAGAATTTGAATCAAGCCTTCCATGCTAATGGTGCAAGAAGTGTTTCCCAAGCACAAAATCCAACCAAAGTACCAGTTTCCAGATTTTTTTCTCAGACTCCCAAATACGAAACACTTGGTTATTGGTGTAATTCACAGTTGCTACTGGTAACTGGTTTGAGTGAGGTGTTTTGGTAACAAAACTTTGCAGCCTAATGAATGCTAAGCTGTGAGTATTTTTCTTGGTGCATATAAATTTACATAAATATTTTTATAAAGAAAGAGTTCCATAATTTAATGTTTTGTGAAGTACTTCAGAGACACAAAGGTTCTGGATTGTCAGTCTGGAGTTCAGCACTGGCAGGCTGTGTTTAAATAGTTCTATTGCTGCCTGTTAGAATATTTGTGCCTTAAATACCTGCTCGTATGAGAGAAATCCAGTGTGTATTAAATCTTGGTCAAGTCTTCAGCTTGTGTTGGGATCTCCCAGGCTTTAAAGGCTGTAGTAAGAAATACACCAGTGTAACATTTCTCTTACAAGCTCTTAGGGACTGAGCAGTTTTTGCTGACAGTGGTCTTTTTGGCTAATCCATAGATTAAGCTGAAGAGTGACTCAGATTTATGGAGTCAGTGTTGCTGCCGTCGGTATTCCCACAGCAGCCAGGGGGTGGGATTACACCCAGTTTGTCACAGACAGTTTTCAACTCACACTTCCCTGAATTACCATCTAGGGCAGAAACTAGAGAGGAAAACACTGAGATACAGTTTAATGCAGGACAACTACAAGAGGAAAATCTTAAAATGATTAGGCTCTTTAGTGGTTTCTTTTAGGTTTTTTTTTAATCTTTATCTGATAGAATACGCCTACATCACTGTTGACTTTGCAGCCTACTGTAAGCAATTCTGCAGCCTGGTTTTGGTGACTTAGAACTTAATTAAGCCACTTCTTCATAGAATCATAGAAGGCGATGCCTTAAGTTTTTAGCTTGCGTATTATCCAGATTCTGTACTGCATTAGTATATAACTCTGAACTTCATGTAAGGTGTTAGCAAGTTCTCCTCACAGTTTGGTTTGACAAAACAATCCTTTTCTAGCCCAAGAACCAAGGACACTGTTGCAGCTTCAGGCCCAAAAAGTACAAACAACAGGGAATTGAGGAGAGTAATCTGGGAGGATAGGACTTCATAACCTGAAGCTGTCATTGGACAATTAAACCCAATATGTAAATGGACCAAAACTTATGAAAGCGTGAAAACTCATGACCCGTCATCCATCTTTGGTGTAGTCTTGGCCAGGCTCTTATGCTGCCCAAGGTGTATCCTTTGAAAGCCTTTTTAACAAATACCTACTTTATTCCTTTAACACTATCTAGCCTCTGTTCTAGGTGGCTCCCAAGGCATCAAGGGACCTTAAAGATTACAGAATCATTTAGGCTGGAAAAGACCACCAAGGTCATTCACTCACTCTGTTGATTGATCATCACCTTGTCCTGGGCCACATCCAGTCATTTCTTGAACACCTTCAGGGGTGGTGGCTTCACCATCTTCCTGGGCAGCCCATTCCAATGCTTGGCAACCCTTTCTGTGAAGCAATTCTTCCTGATGTCCAACCTGAACCTCCCCTGGTGCAGCTTGAGGCCGTTTCCTCTTGTCCTGTTGCCAGTTGCTCGGGAGAAGAGACTTCCCCAGCTACAACCTTCCTTTCAGGGAGCTGTAGAGAACTATCATCTGATTCCAACCCCCCCGGCATGGGCAGGAACATCTTCCACTAGATGATATTGCTCCGAGCCTCATCCAATGTGGCCTTGAACACCTCTAGGGATGAGACATCCGTATTTCTTCCTGATCCACCTCTTGAGATTAAAAGGAAAACAAGAACAAGTTTCCTTCTTTTTCATGGTACTGGAAAGAAAAAAAAAATGGAACAAGTCTATCTTGATGTTTTACTCCTGTGGGAAATCCTCAGTCAAGTGCCCTTGTTAGATTTGATCTATTTTATAATTGGGTTTAAGTCAAGTCCTTCCATAGTCTCTATATGCTTGGTAAGGACCGAATGGATTGTGCTCGTTTTGTTATTTTCACATTCTTCTGCATAATACTAACCACCAAAACCTGCATCACATACAAATTCAGGAAGAAATTTCCAACATAACAGTGTTGTGCTTCCTGCATTGCTGACATACATGCTGCTGTTATCCTCTGAGCAGGAATACTGCTGATTGTTTCAGCCTCATGGGTGGGAGCCACTTGGGATTTGGGCATAGACCTTGCTATTTCCTTTCATGTGAAGGATAAACGGGTTTATATTTTTCACTGGGTAATCTCTTTTCCCAAACAGAGGTGCTGTGTTGCCAGGTCTTAGCTGTACAGGGTAGTGGAAGGCCTTCCCAACTCTGGAGCCTGGTTTGGTCTGGTGCATACAGTAGGGTAAGTTTACTCCAAATCACCAGCCCTTTGTCAGCCTCCATTTGTCAGCTACTCAGAAATTACTCTAGAGCTAGGAAAAGTTAGAAGAATAAACATTTTTTCCTGTAGTAGAAATTAACAGAACATTTGTTAGCTGCCATTGTAGAAGCAGGTGGAAAGAAACAAGAGAAAATCACACACAGCTATTTTACTTCTACAAGACAAGACTCTCTTTCAAGCTGATGGGCTCTTTGGACACTTGTTTCTAGCAACATGACCAAACTAGAGTTTGGGATCAGGCCCTTGCCCCACACATTACTTTGATGGAATTTAACCTTTTACACCAGTTCTTTCTCTCCCGTTGTCCCCTGGGATTCAGGTCTCCTATTCCACAGTTCGTAGACTTGATACCTACTCACACCTCTTCCACAGGATTATTCAGGCTCAGAGGGCTCATGTCTCTTGGGCATGTCTGGACAGAACCCACTTCCACCCAAACAGGCAGGACAAAACTTCCTAAAATCAAGCTGCTATTTCAGAATAAATCAAATGCCTGTTGGAAAGAAATGGTGTTTGGAATTTAACAGGCAAAGATTGAGCAGATTTTCTACCTCCATTCTGCAGAAGAAAATAAAATTACCACTGTGACATATATGAGTAGACAAAAGTGAGCTGGGAATTCTATCCATTGCTAAGTCTGGACTGAGACTAGGTCTAGCGGTAAGTGAACAGATTTGAGGAGATCGTGGAGTCGGGCAAATTGCTCTCATCTCTGTTTGGAAGGGTGCCGTCCCTGCAAGATTTTTAATTCCCATAAAATATTGTATAAAATCAGTTAGAAAAAATTGGAATAATGTGTTTCAAATACACCTGTTTACTACATTTTTACCAGTTCTCTTTCATGGAAAAGCTAATTTATTGCTCAAAATGTTTAATTAAGTGGCACCTTCATGGATTCCTAATCAGTTTTATACACTCAGTCTTGTAAATTGAAAAGTACATTTCAGAGGAGACTGAAATTAAAAATAAATATTTGCATTTATATGCCAATGTTAGAGCTTAAAAACTCATTTTCTGTTGAAATAGTCATGCTACTGGTATGTTTGGGGCATATATTAGCTTTTAGAAGCACATAATGTTTTGTCTTCTTGTCCAAAAATGAGTGTAATGGTGGAAGAGTATAAAATCTATCCCAGGTACTAGCACTTTTTAAGTAATGTTTTACCCACGGACATTAGTACGTCCTTGTTTTTCCTAGAAATGTTGTCAGAATCACATTTGCATTTATTTCAGATATATCCTATTTTTGAAATGTGTTCATTTTGCATGTAACTCAGGTTGTTTTCTTCCTCTTTTTTTTCCGCGGGTCAATTCCCCATATATTGCACATCTCCTTGTTAGCCCAAGCAAGTGCATTTGTACCCTTTGGCTCCTTTGGCTTTTTTGTTCTTCAGTCCTCAGGTCAGACAGTGTTTTCTTGTAATACACCAGTACCAACAAAGGCTCTTAATTTTGGATTATCAGCACATGCAATTAGTGCAGACTTACTTCACGACCTCAGCACACAAAGTGAGGTGCTGCCTACAATTGAGTCCAAAAGCATTCCTGATCAACTCCATTTATTACCAGCTAATTATATGATAGTTCCTCTTTTGGAACAACTGGTTATTACAGGGGAGGGGTGTGATGGGGTTTTTGGCATTTTTTTCATTAAACCGTTCTCCACTTGAAAATGTTTACAGTAATTTTGTATTTCATGCCTTGTTAATTTTTTTGACACTGTATCATACATTTAATTCAAATCACATGGATTAGAACAACTATTTAAAAAGAGTAAAACAAGGAGAAAAGAATGATAGTACAGTTCTAGCAGAAGGTAAAGGTCAGAACTAATCTTGCTGCATATTTCTTTTCCACAACGTTGTGGACTGCTCTGGGAAGGGTGCCTGTGTGTAGTTAGGCTGCTGTCTCTGGAGATCCCTGTTGCCAGTACCTCGTGAGAGTCCCTGCACCTGGATTGATTGCAGGAGAGCTGTCAAGGCTTTCATCCCTCTTTAGAAAGCCTTGATAACAGGCAGAGAAGGGAAAAGACAGGGAAGTCTTTTGTTCCTTGGGGCTTCTGTAGGAGCCCAGAATGTAAGTGGGGAAGTGTATGATCCAAAATAAGACTTTCTCTTTGTGGGAAGTAGAGAAATGGCAAACCATGGCAAGTCACATTCCCAGATTAAACCCTGCTACTAACCAAGTGGGTTTTGTTGGGGCTTTTTCTGGTTTTGGTTTTATATTTTAACCAGGTTCTTCGAGTAGGGCCTTGCAGGTAAGCACCATCATCCTACCGTTTAAATGGAAGGGGCAGCAGATGTCTATCACAACTTTAATTAGTCTATGGCTTTAATTTGTTCCATTTTTTTTCTTGGATTGCATTTCTGTGAAGCAGCTTGTAGTTGAAAAATTCCGCAACATGGGAGTTCAGAGGTTCCACTTTAATAAATGTGAGCTATTTAATGATTTTTTTTTAATGCAGGATCCTGTTACATTGATTCATTGACATTGTCTTATATAAAACAGCAGTTTGAAAAAAAAAAAAACTAGCAAAATAAAGCATCAAGCACAGCGCCCTAGGGAACATCAGATGTTCCTTGTTGTGTCTCTGTAGCAGAACCCTCGGGGCTTGCCAACTGTTCCCTACCTCTGAGGTTTTATTTAAGCTGTTTTAGGGCATGTTTATTTCTAGCAAATCAGAACAATTAGCATAACAAAACGACTGATTCTCCGTGCTGAAAGCTTTTGAAGTTGGTACAAGTTGACCCACTATTTACCCCTGTCTGCTTCATTGTGGAGACTGGTACATCAGTCCAATTTATGAGACATATGGGAAAGGCTTTCTTCTTTAAGTTGATTCATAAAGTTGATTGGTAGAGCTGATGGGCATTTCAGCAGATATGAGCAACTTAGAATTTTAGTCGCAGGTTGAAGTTTTAAATAAAATGGTGAGAAGAAACAGGAATGATTTATCAAGTATTCATTTGATTTTGGCAATGCAAGATTATTGGACAGCTGTTGTGTCAGCCAAAGCAATATTTACTGCATGACTTGTGTTTTTTATGAAATTTATCCCTTACCTTTGACTTATATCACAAATAATGGGAAAAGCAGAGTGTGCTGCATTAGGAAGGGTACGTTCAGTGTCCCCTCCAGAGCATGTGAGTGCTGCATGGAATCACAGAATGGTCTGAGATGGAAGGGACCTTTAAAGGTCACCCAGTCCAACCCCTCAGCTATAAGCAGGGACATCTTCATCAAGATCAGGTTGCTCAGAGCCCCGTCCTACCTGACCTTGAACATTTCCAGGAATGGGCCATTTACCACCTCTCTGGGCAACCTGTTCCCATGTTTCAACACTCATATTGTAAAAAATTCTCCCCTTATATGTAGTCTGAATCTACCTTCTTTTAGGTAAAAACCACTGTGTCTTGTCATATCACAACAGGCTAAACAGTCTGTTCTCACCTCTCTCACAAGGCTGCTGTAATGTCTCCCTGGAGCCTTCCCTTCTCCAGGCTGAACAACCCCAGCTCTCTTGGCCTGTGTCCACAGAGAAAGTGTTCCAACCTTCTGATCAGGTCCATCAGGTCATGGCTTCCCTGTGCTGTGAGACATTGGGGGAACTGAGCCTGTTGAGTCTGGTGCAGGGGAGCTGAAGGCCAATTGAATTGCAGCCTGCACCTACTTGAAGGAAACCTGGAAAAGCAGTGGAGTTAAACTTTTCTCCCTGCTGGCAGATGGTAAAAGAAGGAGTAACAGCTGGCAGCTGCAGTTTGGGAAGTTCAGAGTGGACATTAAGAAAAATTTCTAGTGCTGCATTAGAACAAGTGTTATCTTCCTTTTGAAAGTTCTGCAAGATGAACCTGCAGCTGGCCTAGTGCTGAAGGTTCATGAAATAATTTTGTTTGGAGGGAACCTCCAGGGTCATCTATTCTAGACCTTTGCTCAGAGCAGATCAAGCCAGGCAGGCTGCTGAGGGTCTTACCAAGTTTAGAATGTGCTCAGGTGTGGAGAACCCAACCTCTTTCAGCAGCATATGTCAGTATTTCCCCATCCTGATGGGAATTCTTTTTCCTGTGTATATAAACAGAATTCCCCAGGTTCCATCTTGTCTGTTGACTCATACAATCACTGTGTGTTTATGAGAGAAATCTGACTTTAGCTACTCTGCACCTTTCCTTTATTCCTTAGAGAGCTGTTGACAGCAATAACGTGTGTTGTTTTCTTGAGGCTGAACGAACACAGTTCTCACAACTGTTCTCCTCTTCTGTCTTGCAGCAGCCCTCTGACAACCTTGGTTGCCTCGTCTGTCCTGTACTGGGGTAGCCTCAGACAGGGCACAATACCCTAAATGCAGCCTCGTAAGTGCAGAACAGAGGGTAAGAATCCCCTCCCTCTGCCTCGTGGCTGCAGATCTGATAATGGGGCTCAAAATAGGGTTGGCCTTGGATGCCACAAAGGCACTTTGCTGACTTGTGCCCGATTGGAGCTGGATTGTGATAGTCCCAACTTTCAGAGAGATTGAATAAGGTCTTTCTAGAACTTGCCAGCCTCTCTTCTAGGCTGTAGAGTGGTGTTGTCCGAGACTAAATTTCGGAAGTGCTCTTACTGCTACACCTTATAGAGGTGACACTGTCAGGCCTTCAGGAATAAATGTTGTGCCCTGGGCTTTTAGGCGTTACTTAGCAGAAGTATTGTTCTATGTTTCTGATGTTCTAGGTTTGGAGGGTTTTTTCAGCAAGTATCACTACTTTGTGATTCCTTGCATCTGTGAATGCCAGAGAACATGAAAACTGTGGAAAAAATTGCTTCCTCCTGGAACAAGCCTGTCCAGTACTCTATTTTTCATATCTGATGTGGAAAACTGTCTCACTCAATATGAATAGAATGACATTCATTAAGGCTTTCATAGGCAAGATGATTAAAAGTTCTGTAAAGAAACAGCATCTCTGTGGCTTGATAAAGTACAGCCATGTATAAAACAGTTTTCTCATATTTTGTTAAGGTGTTTCTGTATCACAAAGTTAATAGCAGAAAAAGACATGTTGGGTGATTTAGTTCATCTTTTGCCCTATGAAGTGTCTCAGCATTGCTGCGCTGTTATTCTGAGCCTCACCCAGATTAGTGTTGAATGAATAGCAGACTGTTTTGGAGATCATGGTCTGGATACTTCTGAGCTGTTTGAGTCTTTTTAGTCCACAGATTTTGCTGTACTATTATAGAAATCTGACCTGAAGAAAGAAACCTGGCTCTCATATACTAACTTCATATTCTGATACATTGCAGATTATTTAACCAGCTCATCTACTAGGTCTGCTATAAAAGTCAAAGATAAAATGATCTAGTTATTTAAAGCAGGAGACTTTTTTGTGTACCTGTACTTGACTTGAAAAACTTCAGCTGTGCTATAACCATGTGAGATACTTACGTAAAGAAATAAGGGCTATTGCCTTACTCCACAATGATCAGCACAGAAGGGAAAATAATCCTCAACAAGCTGGAGTTTGACTGCCTATATGGTGAGACAGGTATGGGCATAACCTTACAATATTTTGCCAGCACAAGATCTAGCACAACAGGGTTTTATGCCTATGATTGCTGCTTGTGGGACAGACTGACTGTGTTTCCCTTTCATTAGCTCTTGTACAATTATCAGAAACTCTTTTCAGTCTTCTCTTTGTGTGTTTGCTTTGGGGATTTAGAGTACAACAGGATTCACATTTGGCAGGGACATTCTGTCAGATCAAAAGGGTGCAGCTGGAAAGATAAAGGTCAAGGAAATGATCAAATATGTAGATGTAGTTAGGGCAATTGCAGTGCTCGCTGATGGTGAGGGAGAGAAGGTCACTGGTATTGCTTGACTCTTGCCTTAGTTGGGGTCCTATCAGTTTGTCTGATACAAAAGCATTTGCAGGACAGGGAATTAAACTGTGGAGCAGGAACAAAAATAGAAAGAATATTTTAAAAGCAGAGAGAGCAGCAAAGGTCAGCTTGACTCTGCACCTAAATTTGGCAACTGGGTGCAGAGCTCAGTCTGTCAGACATCTGAAGAGCTCATTTGTTTGTGGAGTTACCTGAGCTTTTGATTGACACTGTTACCTGATGCGTTCCTTTGCTGCTCTGTGTTCACTTTCAATGCACAGCAAGTTATTTTTACACTTTTAAACACAGATGCAAGGTTCTGTGGTTTTATAATAAGAGAGTAATGGAAGCTTTAAACAAAATTTTAAAAAGAGAAATCTTCTTAACAGGAGAAAAAAAAGGCATTATGATATTTCTAACCAGTCTTCAGCTGAGAATTCACTGTAAAAATTTCTGAAGTCTGAGATGTATCTGTGGATAGTAGAGGGTAAAGATTTTTATCAATGTTTAGGTGTGTCTTTTAAAGGTCAAGAAATGTCATAAGAAAAGATTGAAAGCACTTCATGTAAATTGTTCCTGGAACATAGCCAGGTGGCTTTTATCTCCTGGCTTTTTTTTTTTTTTTTTTTTTTTCAAGAACTGTAGCAAGTAAAGCCACTTTTTCTCTACTCCAGGGATGTGGAGAGAGGCAAAAACCAAGGTAATGAAAAAGGATTTGGTGATGCATATCAGTTTAATTTTAGGTAGTATGTTTACGCCTTCGTGATAAAGGGATGCTGTCCATCTTTTTCTGGGGGCGACAACATGACACCAACCAGCTGAGGAACTTGGAAACATTTTTGGGGATAACCAAACCATGTTTTGGTGTCTTTGAGATCCATTGTAATATTGGGTATTTGATAATGAAAGGCCTGAATCTTTCACACTTGGAATAAAAGCTGTAAAGCTGATACACTCACATGTGAGTTAGAGAGGATGGGAAAACCAGAGCAAACAAATTTTGTTGGAATGATTCCTTACCTGTGTGTCCCTTCTGGTATTTAACTCTGTTCATGCATTTATTTATGTTCTTGGTTCTCCGGGCATATTGCCTTTTTTGTGCTGTCTCTGGAGTTTCTAGAAATTTGCTTCTAGAGTATGGTTTTGTTTGCTAGACCTGGGACACTGGAGAGGAAGGCAAGGAGGGGAGGATATGGACTTAAGGAAACTGTTCATTAAGGTTAATGGACCTTGTAATGCATGAGGGAATATCTGTCAGCCTTGAGAAAAGCATGAGCCACAGAATACTCCTCTCATCTAGAAAGCTTGTGCAGGTGTAACAAACAGGTTCTTCACATGGTTGTCTGGAATTTTCCATAAAAGAGAAAGAGAGTGGAAGAGGAGAAGATGAGGTTTCCTCCTCTGCCCCTATCCCCATACTGATACTCCTGAGTGTCGGTGCTGGTACTTCTGCTGATGCAGAGTAATTTGAAGTTTGTAAGAGGCCTTCAGTGCCCACCTTAGGAGAGCTGCTGTGGAGCTGCAACTTCATTTAATAAATAGAAACAAAGCTTCACTAACTAGTGTGCCATCACACACAGTATTCATAGAAAGTGATGTAACTCTCATATTTGCAAATATGCAACTGTTTTCTGCTTTCTAGTTTGAAAAATTATTTTCAAGAGCATGCTTCTATTTATAACAGCCAGAAGAATACTGAGGCTGTCAGCTGCTTGCTTCCCTTCCCATTTGCAGGGATGCGGTGCACAAATTATAACTCGGTAATTGTGATTTCTGCTTTGAGCACTCTGAAAAATTACAGCCTAATTAAATAATTACAGCAGTTGTTTATTTTTTTTTTCCTTTTTTTTTTTTAAATACATATTTGCAGCCGAGAGTTTCAAGGAAACCCAGATGGTAAAGATAAAGGAAGAACCAATGGAAGTTGACATCCACGACTCGCAGGCTTCAGTGTCACCCAGCCAACCCAGCCAGAACATTGGCTACAGCACTTTATTGGGGCGGGACATCAGCGAGCGCATCCAGAAGGCACCCGAGGGCCGTGTGCTCCCAGAGAGAAACCTGTTCAGCCAGGACATATCAGTGAAGATGGCATCTGAGCTGCTCTTCCAGCTGTCAGGTAAATCCGCTGCAACTGCTCAATGGCTGGAGTTAAAGAACAAAATTAGATTTTTTTTTTTTTTTATGTAACCCCAAAGTTCTATGAAATAGTGAGATCATCAGGGCTGAAAACTAATAGGAGTTAGAACCTTCTTATCCTCACACTTGAAACACAGAGGCCTTGCCAAATGTCCCCCATAGTTTGTATATGCTTTAAAGAACTGTGGCAGCTAGGTCAGGCTCACAGTATTTCATCTGAGTTGGAGAAGCCAGAGTTCAGCTCCTGTATTTTTGAAAGCTAATTAAATAATTTGTGACGACTGCTTTGATCCCTGTAGAGGGGAATCTGCAGAAGGCAGTTCCTGGCCTAAGTGGCCAGTGGCTTCAGGATGCAGCGCTACTGGGGCTGCACTGTCCACTTCCCTTGGCAAAGAAGGTGAACCTCATCTGTCACACAGAGGCAGTGGGACCAGCACTGTGTTTAATGCACACTTGCACTGCACACTCTGCCTGGAACTCTAACACTGATGTGCGGAGCTGAAAAAACTTGTTGGGTGTTAATTTATATAAAGTCATGCCCATTCTCTAATAATGCTGGAACCATTTACCCTGAATTACCCTGGATTATGCTGTTACCTAAAAGCATTAAAATAGTTCTGCTGAATAAAATTTGATAAAGAACGTGTGATATATGCTAATCGCAAAACTCATGTCTTCCTCTGCAGAAAAGGTGAGCAAAGAGCACAACCACAATAAAGATAACACGATCAGAACTACAGCCAGGTAAGTACAGCCTGGGGTTACCTGCAAAGCTGCACTGTAAATAGCGTCGCCTCCTTTGTCTTGTGAACTCAAACCTGTCTGTCTCCTGCCAATGTGACCTGATAGTACAAACGTAAGATATTTCCATGAGTAATGGAACCCATATCTGAAAAGCTACAACTATAGATCTGGTTGCTTAGGGTTCATAAGTCAAAAAGGCCCAAAGGGCTTTTGTCTGTTCTCCTCTGATCAAGTAGTCACACATCACTTTCAGAATTATTAATTCTACTTTTTTCAACAAAAACTTGATTCAGTAGATCATTTTCAGAATTATTAATTCTATTTTTTTCAACAAAAACTGACACTTAAAAGAAACTGCATGGTACATGCATTGCTTAAGGGAAGACCAGACTGACAACTGGATTTTAAGACATGGACCAATGTAAGAAGAGGTGATTTTGATTGTTTTCTGTCTAGCTAGATTTCTTTAGAAAAATTTCAATTTACTATTTCTGTCATCTCAATACATTCTAGAGAGGAATTCTTAAAAGTCAGACTGTAACACAGTAACACAGACTGTAACACTGTAACACAGTGCTAATAAAATGTGTTAAAGATTACAACTACGTTATTACAATAATTTAAATTAAGCAGGAGTTAAAAACATGATCCTATTGTGGCCTGTGCTGTTAAAAAAATGTGCACTTTACAGTACTGTGGCTGGGAACAAGCCCACAAGGTGTCTATGTATCCATGAGCAGCAAGGGTAAAGTATCCCTGTGGGAAGATTTAAAGCTCTTATGCAGTAAGTGGTATCTAGAATTGGTAAAGACTTAGGAGCCCTTGGTAGGGTAGGAGGAGTAGGCAGGAATTGGCAAGGATATATTTATTTCCTACCAGAAAGTTCCCTAATTGTTGTGAATGGATTGGAGACGGAGCACACTGAAGTGATGAAGAGTTCATTCCAAGACAGAGTAAGAGCTCCTTGTCTCTGCAGCTCCTTTACTGAGTACCAACTCTTATATTATGTTCTCATATAACAACTTTGCCCAGACAGAATGGAAAAGCATTTCAGTTGCAAAGAAAAGGTCTCTGAAATACATTGTACTTGAATTTCTAGGCCTATCCAATTCATTCATGGTAGCTGCAATAAATAACTTGTTTTTAATAAACTGACCAGCTCGGTAAATGTACATAGGGGACTTTTTGATGTTACAAGTTGAAAGATAATTCAATTGAGCTTTTGGCTTCTGGTTACAGTGAATGCTTCCCATATTTGCTAGTGTGGGAATTTGTCAGATATGCAGCCTGCACAGACTTTCTGTGCTACTTAAAAAGCATAAGCCTAAGACACAAACAGAGAGAAATGCGCATATTGTCTAGCTACTCATTAACCATCCAGGGTGAGCTGCAGAGACGGGCTGACAAATAGTCGAAAATAGATTTCAGTGTCTTATGATGTTACCAGCAGAACTGGTGTGAGAATCCAGAGCTGCTTTTGGATCTATCAAAGATAATCCCAATTGGAAAGGTTGAGGACAGTTCAAAGAAAACCTGCCCTTCTTTTGGCTGCCAACTTTTAAGAGGGTAGCACAGTTGGCTGTTGTCAAACTTGTGTTGAGCTTTACTGAGATGTCCTTACAGTGGCAGCTACCCATCAGGGCATGAAATGCTGAGTGCCTGGTTCAGTTTCTCCGGGTGCTTTTCTTATCTTGCCTGTTTATCAGCAGAAGAAGACATGACTGAGGAGAGCTTCTTAACAGGGGAAGTGAGTCAGTCTACTAAATCCTGTGAGTTCAAACAGATTGACTTTAAAGACCTTGCCAAAAAAAAAAAACAAAACCAACCAACCCACCCCAAACCAAATAAACAGCTGGAAGTCTTTACTGGTAAGGGTATGACGCCTTCTCAAAAATAGAATGTGATGGAGCAGCCAGTGGAGGATAGAGACACTTGGACTGCATTAAGAAAACATGTGGTGTTGCAGTTTGGCTCACCAACCCACATCTGGAGTAATGACAGAAAGACATTTGAATCACAATTGCTGTGTGAAATGTGCTGACAGCTGCAGAGAGCCAAGGTGAGGTCAATGTTGTCCACCTGTGAGTAGGTGGAAAGCACAAAGATCTAGCTGTGTCACTGGTGAGGCTTAAATCAGCAAACCCCAGCAAGATGGGGTACACAAGCACTTTTTGCTGTCTTATTACTTATTAACATTTCTAACTGTCCCCTATCTGTTGCTGTTCCTCCTGTGAGTATTCCTGGACTTTGCCAGCATATACTTCCATATGACTTTGCTTAAGCAGCCGGAACTGGCAAGGATTCCTCACAGTTCAGTAGCTGAGTGAGATGGTAGAGCCTGCCATCTGTGATGAGAAGACAAAGTGGAGAAGCGAGTGATCTGGAAGTGAGTACGCCGGCGTAAGATGCCAAGATAATTTTCTTTCATCTAGAGAACTGTGTAGCCATGAAACTGGAAAAGTGCAGCCAGAGGAAAAATAAAAAATATCCTAAAGCTTAACCTTCGTCAGAAAGGACTTTGCACAGTGATTGAGGACAATGTGTAATTTCTTACTATGGAAGCAGGAGCTCCTCCCTCCATACTTTGCACTGGGAATCGGAGGACATATCTGCTGAAATAGAAATAACAATAGGGCCTCCTCTGAAGAGACTCTGCTGCCATTCTAGAGGAAGGCAGAAAAGAGGTATCCAAGGATGGTTCTGTAATTCACCAGAGGCAAATGGAGAAGAGGGAAATCCTTGGGATATGACATAATGTGGCGTTCAACAGCACCTGCTCAAGATTTATGGCCTAACCTGAAATAGATAAGCCCTGCACAATCCATTTTGCTTAGAACCAGCAGTGTCCCAGTGACTGAATCTAAGGCACAACAGGAAGGCCAACATGGAAACCCAAGTGGATTACAAGATTTTGAAGAGTTACAATAGTAATAAAACATTTTTATTGCTGTTTTTCTTTCAAATCATTATTAAACCAGTGAGAGGAATGTTGCAATAAATCATGGCGTATTTTTATACAGAGTCAGTCTGGTTTGTATTATGTCACCCCTGAGTGGGAGTGGGAGTCTTGAAAGAAGTTAAGTTTCGCACATATGTGTTGGAGCTGTTTTGGTTTATCCTGGTCACTTATTTTCTGGCGTATCCTGCATTGTTCAGCTATTGACATTCACCAAACTGTTCAGGTCTGGGGCAACTCCACACCTTCCTCTTCAGCACAGCCTAATGCTGACTGCTTATGAATGTGTTCAAACTTCTGTAGAAATACCAAAATATCCCATTAACCAT
Organism: Irena cyanogastra; assembly: GCA_013397155.1. Classification (NCBI taxonomy): domain Eukaryota; kingdom Metazoa; phylum Chordata; class Aves; order Passeriformes; family Irenidae; genus Irena; species Irena cyanogastra. Next base: position 868,358 of record VWZV01009962.1, on the reverse strand, counting down.
CAAATATGGAACAGCACAAAATGAATAGTGTCCAAAAAACTTAATAGGAAAGTAAAGCAACATGGTTGTCGGAAGTGTTTGACAATCAAGTCGACTAATTATCAACAAGTTTCCCTGAGGCAGAAGAGATCTGACTGAGAATACAAGTGACTTGGTGGAGACACCTTGTTCACTCTCTGCAGAAAAACTGCCTGAGGGAAAACATAGGCACTTGAAGTGATGCCTTTTGGACAGAAACTTTGGGTGTCTGGATTGGTGAGGTCAGCTTGGTGCAGCTGGCATGTACTTTGAGTCTGGACTACCCGCTGTGCAACACCTTGTAAAACCTCATAGTAGATCCTTTATCCTGAGAAGATTCTTGTATTTTATTCCTGGGTAAGAAAAGGCTGCAGAAATAGTCTGGCCTTCTGTTCTGCACCTTTAAAAAACTCACTATACACCAGCCTATTAAGGATTCTCAGTCTGGGAGAGGTCAGATTCAAGCTTATTCTCACTTTGCTTAGAAGAAATTGATAGTTTGCATGGAGGTAGAATACACTCCCTTAGAAAGCATTTTTCCAAGAAAGACTGTAGTTTTCAATATTGAATTTTTTTATGTACCTCTTGCTGATGTCTGTCTGTACTGCAGACAAGGAATTCTTGTTTCTGTTATGATCTTTAATTGAGCAGAAAACGAATACTTTGACGGAGATGCCATTTCACTATTGAAATTAACTTTCTGATGCCTGTTAATTAAAACTAAAGCAAAATAGACTTTTTGGAATCATGTAGCTGGTAATTTTTGTGCCTTGTGCTCTTTGGAATACACCCATTCAATTTATGAATTGTTTCCCGCTTTAAAATCCAAATTCATGGAGGCAGTTTAATTCATGGAAGGCCATGTCAGAATAGTACTATTCAGCATCTTAACCTAGTGTTTGAAAAGTTCTCTTTTAAAGATGAAAACTGTATGCTTCAGATTATTAAATAATGATATTTTTTACCTTTCCTGATTGCCCTCTCCAGATATGACAATGGAATACAAATTTTTGAAGTGTTAATTTTAAATATCTATATTGTATTGTGATATAGCAAATGTGAGATGTTGAAATGCAGCTAAAAGCCTTTGTGAGGTCTTCAGTTTTCACTCTGAAATGCAATTTTACCAAAGCATACTGCCTCATGGTCTGCCTATTTTTCAGCATGAATTTTGTAAGTGAAACTGTTTTTTTAACAAGTTGGTATTTCTTACAATATTAAGGTGTTGAGGTCAAAATTCATATTTACTTTTTCTTCTGTTAACTGCTGTTTTCTTTAAAAAAAAGCATCTTGTTTTTTCCTATAGCCCTTTCTTTTCTGAAGACACATTTAGACAATCACCATTCACTTCCAATGCAAAAGATCTCCTGCCCAAGGAAACTACTCTTCATGGAAGGACGTCTGCACCAGGTCAGATACCTTTTTCTTTCATTACTTCCAGTTAACAGTTATTTTTAACATTTTCTTACTGTAAACTCCACCACCTGGCTAATGCTCTTAAAATATGGTTTGCTTTGTCAAAAGGCAGCTATTTCTCCATTATTATAAGTGCTTATTATTTAGAAGAAAAAGAGAAAAGTTAAATATTGCTGAAGCATTTGTGTTAATAGTCTTTAGGCTGCTGTTTCTATGAATTGTGCAATAGTCTATAGCAGATTAAATTTAGCTATATCAAGAAAGGTGAGAGGGTTTTTGTGTGTGTGTTTATGCCACTGTACTGATGCTGAATTACTGTCTGCTATTCTCCTGTTCCTGGCCATTTCCATCTCCATCTCTGGAGTATAGATGAAATGTTTGCAGGACATGTACCGCGGTGGCCGAGCTTGGCAATACAATTTTCCTGCCTTTAACAGTAATTTAGAACCTTTCTGGAAGGATGTGGAGTTCTTCAAATGTACAGAAAGGCCACAGTGTTTGTGGGTGCCTTCCCACTGATTTTCTCAACTAGTTGACAGGCATTTTATGTCCAGATATAGCTCGAGTTATATTCTGCATTAAAATGGAAAATATAGGCATGTATTCATAGGTCGCATACTATTCAAGGTCGCACTGAACACATGCAAAAACTTGATATGTGCCTTCACTGTCCTGCTGCAAAATAACTCATTTGCTAGTTCACTGCTATCTGTTCTTAAATTAATAGCTCTGGGGTTCTAAAGGTCAGTAATTACACAGTCAGCTGTAGGGGGGGTTATTCACCTTTTCTTAGCAATCAATAAAGTTTTGGACACGTTACTGCTAATTTTCAGCTATAGACTGTCATTTAATTTGCAACTTAACAGACCCTTCATTTTTTTTAATGCTTGAATAGTCATTTGACAGCTTGCAAAGTGGCAGATGAGGGTAAGAGCTAGATGCTGTCAAAGGGTAAATATGCATAGCAAGAAGAAAAAACATTGTAGGATAAGGACAAGGGTCTCCAGGCTGTGCACAGACACACTTGTGCAAGGAAGCAGTGGATTCTGTACCTCTGGGTGAGGAGAACCAGATCAGGTATGGTGCTTTTAAGTATTAAAATGTAAACCAAGTTAGCACTTTCAATCCTGGCTTTTGACCTTGGCATAACACGGAATATTCATATGCCCAAATGAAAGCTGAGAATTCACGGACTCTTGAGGCAGGGCTTGATACCTCAGAGGACAGGGCTGCTAGCAGCAAGACTCTTACATAATGCCGAGACAAATGCATGCGAGTTTTAATTCTCTCTAAGACTTCACTTTTGGTGAGGCCACTAGAAGTATGGGTGAGTTTTGGTGACATGTTTGATCTTCTGCTTAAAAGATGCGTAGTATCTTGTTGGTTCAATCATCCTGGAGTGTTAGAATGGCTTCTGAGGAACTGGGTTTTTATATGTGTGTGCTGCTCCATAATCTGGTATGTGGAACCTTGATAGGTCTGTGTATTATAATACATATTGCTCTGTGGTTGTAGGAACGCTATATAATAGTAGTAAGTATACTGAAAATTTTAAAATGCCGGTTTCTGCTATGTTTTTATTTTTGGAACAACTCTTACCATTCCAAATATGTTGTTTTTTCTCAGCTTCACAACAAATTCTTGGGCCTGAAGTGGAACTTCACTGTAGCACCAAGAATGTGATTTAAATTTGTAATCAGTTATAAATATTATATTCATGTAAAAGAGCAGTAGAATACCCACAGGTAAATTTCCTATTAGTTTTAGCCTTGCAAGAAGAAATAGCCTATGTAGTGTGTTGGAACCCAGGGCACAGGGAATGTTTCTCTGTCTGTTCTGACAAACCCTGATCCTCTTGATCTTCCTGAAAGCCGTGCCTTTAACTTCCGTCCATGGAGAAAACTCCCTAGGCTTTAGGATGATGTACAATCTGTGAATGTGTAGGGTAAATTGTAGTGTAGTTATCACTGAGTTAAAAATTTAGACTTTTAGGTTTTTAGTATGGGGGTAGATGGAGGGCAAAATGGAGGAATTTGGGCATTGCCCTGCCTTCTTCTTCTTCTTCATTTACTCAATTTTCTGTAGTATTAGTGACACTAGGTGATTAGTTTAGAGAAGTCACGATGCAGATGTTACGTGTCAGAAAGTTAGCTATTGGCAGAGAAGTAGAAATAAAGTACGTTTTTAGAGTTAATTGGACAAGATGGCTTTAAAAGACCTTGAAACTGTACATGTTGTGACCTTTTTCACTGTATTCTTCACCACGCTAAGCCTGGTGCAGGCGGTGTGGAGAGGTTTTGATAAGATAAGAAATAAACAGCAACCTGAAGACCGAAAAAGATCCCGTTTGTCTCTCAGTTCTAGCATAGACCCTTTGCAGGGGGTTTCCCCGTGCAGGGGGGCCCCAGAGAGAGAGAGGCCTTTTGCAGCAGTGCTATGGATGGCTCTGAAAACATTTTATCCCTTTGAAGAGCAGCATTAAGGAACAGAAACAAACCATTGTGAAAGGCCTACAGAAAGTGTTACAGAAAATGCTGTGGAAGCGTGTCTGTGGTCTCCCACATAAAAATGCTTTTGCCTGAGATTTGTTTTGGGTTACTCCATCCCTTTAACAGGACAGTAAGAAGTAGAAAAGAGCAGCATAAGAAAATGATAGGAAATTCCCAGTCCAGTGGTCCTGGTGGAACCCCACATATGTGGTTGCCTCTTCTCAAATAAGCACCAAAACGGGTGGCTGCCTCCCCAGACTCCTGCCGATTTTCTCTCTGCAGACTTTTTGGCACCCTAGCTGCAGATTAATTGGGAAAAGTGACAGGAACATAGGACAGTAAGATATTTCATGTGTCAAGTTCAGTTCTTTTCTGTACTAGGTAACATTATGTAATCTCATTCATTTCCAAGCTCCATCTTAAACCCCACCATCCTTATTATTTTTATGAGGATGCTGTTTCAGAAGCTCAGCCCTCTCTTTCCTGCCTGAATTCATTCACAGCAAGTTCTACTTTTGTTATCTCACCAGTGCTGTCCTTCAACTTTGATGATTCTTCTCCCTTGCAATGTTCACCATCTGATGTGCCATCTTACATTCCTCTAATCCTGCCTTCATTTTGGGAAAGTGAGCCAGCCAGTCTTTTAGTCTCTTTTAGTATGATAGGGTTTCCATTTCCTAGCCTTTTTCTGCCTCTGTTTAGGGGCATTGATTTCTGCAAATATGAGTAGTCAGACCTATATGTGCTCTTTCATAGGAAGTTTTACCCCTGACTTTTTCAGCAGCCTGCAGTCTTCTGAGTGCATATTGGAAATGCCTCTCCTGATTAATCACAGCCTTTGTAACTAAAACATGCTGGTGTCTCTCTTGCTGGTCAAGTAGTAACATGTTTTTCTTTTTCTTTATAATTTCAGCTGATGATTTCAGCATGCAACAGAAATTCTTGTTCCTACACTCTTAGGCATATGACCTTGTAATTTGAATTGTTTCACTTGTTATTCTAGCTCTCAAGATTATTTCTTTAGTACTCTGAAATGTCTTCATATTGATATTGCTTTCATTAATGCAGTTCTGGTTTGTTTGAGGGTTTTTGTATGTGTGTGTGTTGAAGATATTAAAGAGGCTTTTTAAGTACAATGGGTCCAAAGTTCAGTCTTTGAGACTTAAGCTTAGTGGCCCCCTCAGCACAAACCACTTCACTTTATAGCCAGTTTATAAGAAAATTGCAAATTCGGGTATTTAAGTGGCAGAGCACTCTTTGTAGGGCATTGAGTAGATAAGATCCCCCAAGGAGTATGAAATAATTAGGAAAGAATATTAAAAGATGTGTGAATGCAATGCACTGATCAGGGCATTTAGTGGAGGGAGAAAAATCCTAAATAAATAATGATATTTGATGGATTTGGCCTGAAAAAAGGGTGGAGCATTCCTAATCAGCAGCAGTATCACAGGCAGGAGAGTTGATTTTAATTCAGGTATCCAAGGAAATAACAATGAAATCTCCAACAGCTGTCAGAAAGGAAGTCATCAGACCCACAGAAGTTATGGTATCTCCCTGATAATCTATGGTGAATTGCTAATACTCTGAGAAGGGAAGACAGAGTTTCCTAGGGTATATAGTTCAAATTTACTGTTTTGATTTGGGGAACTCCTTCTCTCACTTTTTAAGGTGTTTTCTGTATTAATAACCATATTGCACTTTTCTGTATTAGTCTTACTGTCCAGGTAACTTCATTTTCACACAAAAATGGAAATAAAATAGTTTTGATATCTGCATCAACCAAACACATTTTGCTCAAAAATTACCATAGTATCAAAGTAATATCTATTACAAAATCATATCCAAACAAATTCAACAATTTTCAGCTGCTTTGTACAAGAACGTGGCCTCTTTTAATCTAGCAAAAGGTAGGGAGAAGAAATTAAAATTTTTATTTCAAACAGTCATTTTAAAAAAGGACATTTCATCTTCTGTTTTATAAGATTCTTCTTTTGACAGAATAGTTTTATGTCAGATTATATAGTTCAGTTCAGATCACTGGATAAATTTAAAACTTGATCTTATGCTACTTTTCCTGACTCTTAGTCAGCCTTTAATGTACTTTCATAGTTTTCCACCATCTCATTGACTTGTTCTGTAAATCAAACCTGCCTTCATGGAAGCCAGATGAGTGATATTCACTATTCCTTTTCTGGATGGTTCATTAATATTGGTGAAAACCTCAGCCATGGCTTTTTGTGATTTTTTCTCCATGTGTATCTATCTCTGTGTAGTATAATAATATTTCATTATTTTTTCTCCTGTTTACCAAGGCTCTGGTATTCTCCTTCATTTCCATTGACAGTGCCAAATATTGAAACAATCCCATCTGTAGTGGATTTTTTTTAATCCATCTTTTTGTGAGAATTTAGTACTACTTGCAACACTGTAATTTTGATGGTGGTAAATGAATTTTACATGGCTAAAATAAACTTTTGGAACTGGAGAATGTAGGTCTTAGGGAGTTGTAGTCCAGGAATAGTCCTCTCTTTTTAAATTTTGCCACAGCTTAATTTACTGGTTGTTGGTTTGTTTCAGTGAAATAAAGCTAGTAAAGCTCCAGTACCTTTTTGAAATGCATCAGAGCCTCCTCTGCCATGTATGTCCACACTCTGCACTGACCTGTAAGATGACAGGTAGGCCTTGCTTCCTCTTCAGAATTGTCCAGAATCAGTAGCATGGTGCTTAGTTCAGTAGAAATTTGGAAATATAATGCAAAAATTTTGCATTTTGGCAGTGTCAGTTGTTCTCTTATTGATAATGTAATTAGTGGGGTCAACCCATTTTTATGTTTGTTGATCTCAGGTAATGTGCGGAACAAAGATTCCAGTATGCTGGAACTCCAGGACTACTCTGCAAATGTGCAGGTTTCTCCTGTTACTGTTCATACTCACACTGTCCTTTTCTCTAGAGCAGTAATTCCACTGTAACTTCAATAATACTAAAAGGTGAGAACCTGCCTGCTCTAAGGGCCTCCTCTTTGCACATTCCGCTCACAGCAGTACTAACACCTGTGTGGCCACATCAGGGGAAGTGGTGAGCTAATCTCCTTTTTTTCCCCCTAACAGTCTGTGGGAATGGTGGGATGTGAGCAGGGTGAAGGGAGGCTGTATCCTTCAACCATGTGAAATTTCAGCATTTGTGTGAGACTGACGTGCCCATGAGTACATTTAATCTTGTTTATTTTCTTCTGTTACTGCAGCTGGAAAATACTCCCTGAGGGTATAGAATTTTAGCTCGAATATGATAAATAATCACGGTGGTGGTGTTGTGCAGATATCACATTCTTTAGTATGAGTTTGCATGTATCTTCCTGCCTTTTAAATTCCTTTTTAAAGATGCTTTAAGGCCAATATAGCTCTTGATGTTGTAATTTGTTGTGACTCCAAGCATCTAGAAAGCAGATAGCAAAAGCTCTTTTGGTCCAACCAGCAGAGGTGCTCATATCCACTATTTTCTGGCAGTATTTGTGCTCTGTTCTGGTTTCCTGTGCTCTGCAGCAAACTAAACTTCTGCAACCTTCTACAGCAACCAGCTCTGAATTTCGGGTCATCACCATGAGACCACTGTAAGCACACTGAGAAATGAAGGGACGCCTTGAGGGTTTGATTTCTGTGTGGGATCACGGCTACTTCTGTCACCCTGGAAAATACCCTTAGGCCTGAGGGGACTAGGGAACACACAAACCCTGTGAATTTCCACAGAAATGACCAGCAGTGAAATGTTGGCATTTAAATTGCCCTTGTGTAGCTTGCCTGCTATGTACCCATGGAGTTAATTAGAATGATTCACACCTTCTTACAGTTGTTTGCTTACATCTGCCAAAAAGCCTCTAACTCCACATTGTGGGTAATCCTATTTACTGTAAGAAGGCTTGCTTAAAATGTTCAAATGTTAGAATTTGTAAATGAAAGCCAGGGCTTAAGAGCATGATTACAAGCAATCGATTTTGAATTCATTCAGGACAGTAGAACCTGTGGATTATTATTTTTGAGAGAATCACAGAATGGCTGAGTTCCAGCCAAAAAGTCTAGTTCCAGTCTGTTTCTCAGAGCAGAGTCATCTTGCTGCTCAAGGGTACGTCCAATCAGGTTCTGAATATCTCCAGGAATGGAGACTCTGGACAATCTCTGAGCCAGCTGTGCCAACGTTTGACCTTGCTTACCATAAGAAAAATTGTTTTCTTATGTTTAAATGGATTTTCCTGTGTTATAATTTGTGCCCTTGCCTCCTCTCCACTGGCATCACTAAGAAGAGCCTGACTTCATCTTATTTCACCCTATCAGGAATTTATCCAGATTGGAAAGATCTCACTAAGTCATCTTTTTTTCCCCACACTGAGCAGTCCTAATTCTCTCAGGCTCTCCTTGTATGACAGCTGCTCCATTCTCTTAATCATGTTTGCTGGACTTCAGACTATTTTGAAAGCCTAAAAGAATATTTCAAGACCCTGGCAGCTGTTTCTGTCCTTGTGATGGAAGAGCAATTTTTATTGCCAATGTAATTGCAGAGAGCGGAGTGCACGTGCATGTGAATTGACTTACCCAGTGCTTTCTCCCTGCCTTTCTTTATCCCATTATTAGTACTTATGATCATTTTATCTGCTTTCACTTCTGGTTTGAATTATGAGCTCTGCCCATCCAAGACATTGGATACCCCCTTCAGTTTCCTGATGATGGGAGTCCCTGACCCCTGTTGCCTTTCTGTCAGGGTAGAAAAGTGAGAGTGGCACTTAATTCACTACCAAGGCATGTTCCATCAGGCTGTTCATTTCTATCTTATGATTTCTGTGAAATGTGCTTGGGGAAGGTGGTGCTGGAAGCAGATGCCACACAGTCATTGCTGCCTGCAGGACCCAATTGTAGGTACTCCCTAAGCTGTGCAAAGTCTGCCTCTCTCAGTCCTCAAAAGCACCCTTTTAACTTTATTTTTCTTCTGGTACTTGTCTGGGAGTAAGATTCAACCAAATACTCTTCTTTGTGTGTGTGTGTGTGTGTGTGTGTTTATGTACACATGGGTGTGCATGTGTATGGCTGTGTAAAAATCCACACAGGTGCATGAAAAAGGATACTGGAGAGCTGTCCCTCTGACAAATCCAACCTGCGTGACAGCTTCACAGATGGTAGGAAAGTTTTTTTAGTGACAAAGTGGCAAATTGATTTTAGTAACTAATTTGAGTTCCTTATCTCCCACATGCTAATTCTTCCCACAAAAAGAGTGTCTTGTGGGTACAAGTGCCTGGTGTGCACTCTCTGGAAGGCCAGAGACTGTCAGCCACTGAGGTGGCTCTCTGCAGTCTGATAGCAGGAGACAGAGAGCTGGCAACTAGTGGGCAGTCATTCTAGGAAGGTGAGATAGTTGGACTGCTATAGAAGTGGGCTGTACTTGGCATAGTTCTCCAAAGCAAGACAGATTTTGCAGAATTTGTTCAACATAATTCAGTGCTAAGCTGCCTGATAGCAGCTCTGGCACGTTTTCCATCTATTGCATCCTGTCTTCAGATTCCCATGACTGTCTGCCTGTGTGCAGCCTTCGCTCCCTGTGCACTCAGCTGCCTTGACAACCACTTCGCACCACAGCCATCAAGCAGAGGATTCCACATTTCTGGTTCATTCCATGGGATCGTCACCAAGGCAGCTTCAACTGATTGCAGTTTTCTGGATCTGCTCCCAAGCAGGTTTGCATCTCCTGCATGCGTGGCGCAGATCTGTGATGCAGCAATAGAGGCTGTGTCCTCAGCAGCCACACAGTTTTCATTAGTAGCAGAGTCCCTTTCAAAGCTGAAAATATAATTTATTATGCAGAACAAACCATTTTAAATCAGCAAATGGCCTCTTGCTCAAGCAGGTGTATGGTGCATTCTCTGGCTAAAGCAGGACAAGTGAAATGTGCAGCATGTGCATCATTGTACATGTCTTAGTTTTTCTTAACCATCAGTACTTACTGGGCAAGTAATACTTCTGGAAAGGACCCCAGGAGGCCAGCTTATTCTTCTGAGCATCCCATGAAACTCCTGGTGAATTGTCCAGTTTCTCAATACAGGCTAAATGGCAGGACTTTGCACAAATTGATGTGGCCACATAGATTCCACTTCTTTTGCCTGTGAAGTCATTGTGCTGATTATTTTGCCAACTGTTTACAGGACCTTCAAGACAAAAGGTGTCAATTAAAACAAGCAGAAGAGTTCATGTCTAATGTCTGTCTTGAAAGGCACTTGACATCTATCTGAAAACTTGTGTTTCTTGTTTTACTATGGGCTGCCTTTATGCAGGGTAAATTTTATTTTCCTGTACCGTGCAGTGTTCATATAAAGGTAAAAATACTCATTGATGTCTCTTGTTATTTTGGCAACTCTTATTATTTAACTTACCATAATAAGTTTGCTGAGTTACTCAATAGAAAGTGATTTTTGAAAAAGTAAAATCACTGTTGCCATAAATATGCTTAACCAGATAATACAAGTGGAGGTCAAATCTGAGAAGGGTTTTTTGAGCAGCTACAACCATTGGAAGTACTTAGTGAGAAATGTGGGACTTTGTCTACCATGTATTATTCTGGGAGGACAACACAGGGCTGCCCAGCAAGTTCTTGGGAGCTGTCTTTTGATGCAGGTGATAGAAGACAGCTTGGGGGAGAATGACACAAAGTTGTAGAATTGGTTTTAGGAAAGGAAGAAGGGAAAACAGCAAAATAAAGCCTGTTGGCTTCAGGAAGGACAACTGGAAGCAACCTAGAGATGCGTATGGAAAAAAGCCTAACAATAGTTAATGACCTCTGGGCTTGAGTGAAGCTTCTGAGGTGTCCTCCCACAGTATGCCCATGGTGAGCAGGGAAACCCAGGGCAGGTACAGCACTAATTAAGGTGAAGTGTAGCTCTCAAAGCCCAGGGACCACGTGGGGTTGCAAGAGGCTGTGCTTGCTCTGGTATTCATTCATTTCATTCACGTTGTGAATGATGGAGGAGAAAGGATATTTATTAAATGTCTGGGGCACACCTTGCAAAGAGGTGCTATAAGCACTTCAGAGGAGAGAACTGGAGTTCAGACTCACCTTGAGGAACTGAAGAAACTCTGAAAAATAGCAGCCAATGCAGTGAGATCAAACTTCTGTGCCTGAGGGAATGGTGAGTGCCATGAAGAAAGGGGAGGGATGAATGCCCAGGCAGTGCAGCCTAAGGCAGGGATCTGGATTAGTGTTGGTCACACACCGTGTTTAGATGTGGCATTGCAGAAAGGACAAACATCTGGCTGAGGTGTTGGGAATGTTGTCTGTAAGGCACATTTATAATAATAGTTCTTCTCTGCAGCTGAAGCCCTGAGTTCAGTTTTGGGCTCTGTAATCCAAGAACAATGTGGAGGAGACAGTGGTGGTCAGAGATTTAGAACACATGAGCTGTGCATGAAGGTTGAAGAAGAAAAGAGGGGAGCTATGATAATGGCATTCAGATATGTAAACTGACAGCTTTGAGAGGAAAATAATAAATCTTGCCTGTGTTCATGTGAGTAGAATAACTGGCTTAAATGACAGCAGAGGAGATTGCAGCTAAACACCAAGTGAAACTTTCTAGCAGTGGGGTGTTTTCGCACTGGCATGACTGTCAGAGGAGCCTCTGGAGCCCCTGTCACAGGAGAGTTTTTTAAAAAAAATAAATAAGAAAAGCATCTGTTGGGACTGATGGGTAAATTTGGTGAGTGACTGATGTACCTCTGCATGTGAGAGAGACAAGCTGGCCTCCTGGGGTCCTTTCCAGCTCTAATTCTGGGATATAAATTCAGTAACAAAGCTACAGTGGCGATTGAACAACCTCCTGAAAGAGATTTGATAGATGAGGCATTTGGCTTACTGATAATTCAGCATGCTGTGGTTTAGAATCTGCATTTCATTCCAGCCTATCTCTGGTTTCATATCCTCTTTTGTCTTTGCTAATATCAGAATATTTTGTAAACATAAGCATCAGCACTGAGTCAAATTGTTTCCACAAGATGAAACTTTTCCAAATATAAGCTCAACATGAAATAGAGAGACAGATTTTAAAATTACTTTTCTAGCTCTGCAAAAGGAATTGGAACACATCATTCCTGACATTTCTTTTTAGAGTTACCTTGAGACTCTTCAGTCCTCACCTATCTTACCTTGTACAAGTTTCTCTTCTATAACATTTGTCTGCCTAACAGTAAATTAAATGCAAAATTCATCAGCTGTTCGGACAGATGGATAGATAGACATAAAGAGTATTGTTTTAAAATAATCTAAGCAAAGCTGAAGACAGGTTTGTTTTTTTTTTCTTCCACAGCGTGATTTCAATCTGAGTACAAATTTGCCCTAATTTCTTGCTGGGTGTTTTAGTTGAGTTTGGGGCAGTTGTGGTGCTCGCTGGTGCCCCACAAAAGCAGAAGGCAGATGGGAGAATTATGCAGAAGGAGGGAATGGTTTACAGGTAGATGCATGTGCTGGTGATAGAGAGAGCAAGGAGAGACGTTAATATCTTTAAAAGAGTGAGTTAAGGGCCTCAAGGAAATGGCAGATTCAGTGTTTATCACTTGGGGAATCTGCAATAAAAGCAGCAAAAACGTTTTCTTTCACAGCAGCGATCACAAGCACCTTGGGAAAGGTGGCTCTGGCCACATATTTTTAGTTACTTGTTCATCCAGTGTTGATTATTTTGTGTTAATTCACTCAGCTCAGGAACTCAACCTGTATTTGGTGCTTTATTTTACATTCCTTCACTGAGGTTTCTGCTCATCAGCTTCTTCCAAATACAGAAGATTTTGCTTCACCCCAAAAGAGGCAGAAAGCTGGAAAGAAAAATACAGTCTAAAAGCCAATTTGTCTTTATTTGTATCTGAATGCTGAATACTGAATACTAGTTTGCCTGTGCAAAGTGCCCTAGGTGTGTCTATTATCTTCTCTTTAGAAAAGAAAAACCCATATTTCCCATGGACTTGCAAGCAAAAATTGTCACATTGACAAAAAACAAAAGCAAAAAAGGAAAATTTGTATGCCCCATAATGGTCTTAATGTGCACAAATGTTTGAGTGATTTTTGAAAGTGTTTCTTGGAAGTGTGTCTTAAGCAGAATTGTAGAGAAAAAATTAAAAAGGTAGAAACCTATTGACATTATGGAAATTAATTAATTTTCGTTTAAAAATAGCAACAGGAGCAAATTATACTTTCATAAGTTCATAGGAACTCAGTGTTGTAGCACCCAAAATAAGTGTTACAAGCAGTGTAAATGCTTGAGATAGATGTGAGGGCCAGCTGCTTGGGAGTGAGTTAGAGGAAACTTATGTAAGTTTATTAATGGCACATCTAACTGTTGTCATGAAGATATTTTCAGGATGAAATGAAATTAAATATATTATGCAAAGATAAGAGAGCACATTACCAGGTTTTTCTCTGACAATAGATGCAGGAATTTACTTTAGCTGTTATTTCTAAACAAGAGAAAAAAAGTAGTAATGGTGATAGACCCTTTTGCTACTTAAAGGTTCAGTTGTTCTTGGCCAACAATGATCACATAAAGCTTTGAAAAACACTTTTTGGGGAGCAGACTTGTTGGCTGTTGTTGCTTCCTTTGCCTTTCTTGAAATGTCTCAAGCACCCTTAGTGGAAAAAAAAAAAAAGACATTTTTCCTCTGGGCCATATTGCATTACTTCATCTGCAGCCACCAAACCCAGCTGATGCTCCCTGTGACAACTGCGAACAATGGAGGAGCTCTTGGAGCCATGCAGTGAGATAAAGGGACTCTTCCAGGACTGCTGCTTCTCAGCCAGCAAATTCAAAGCTTGGGGAGGGCCTGATTTTGCATATGTTGTGAATTTTACATTGTTCTGTTCTTTCTTGTGTGAGGGATGCAGTTACCACCAGACAGTCCTGTTAGTGCTTTATTGCTATAGCAAGGCAGTGGTAATACAAGCTGGTGGAAATAGAGATTCTTGCCCAGCATTATCCTCAAATTGATGCCATGATGTACATGTTGTAAAAGTAGTTTTCAAGTAATGACTGCAACATTATTGTAGCTTTAGGGTTCCTTAAAAATCTGCAACTTCAGCCACCTTGCACAGAATTTACTGGATTTTTTCTCGCTTCTTGGTTGTTTCTTAAGTTTTGAGTTTAATGCAGAGAATAAAAGCAAATCCCAGAGCTTTGTAATGCAGATGAAGGTTATCATAAGATATCTCATGGTTTGCTTAGAAGTCTCCTGTTGTAAAAGAGAAGTGAAAATAGGTGTGAGAATTGATGCAAAGGTAGAATGTGGGAGCAGCTTTGTGTTTTAAAGTCAGTTGTTGTCCCAATCTTTTCTTTGCCCTGACTTTCTCCTCTGCTTCTGATTGTCCATTTTTGAGCAATGGGCTCAGTCTTAGCAGTGAAGGAGGCCTCATTTTTTTTCCATGTTTCTCTGGTGTCAACTTTGATCTTTTACCTGTTTTTATTCTTTTCCCAAATCCTGACCTCTTTATTGTTTCTCAGTGACCTTTTCAGGTGCTGCTGCCTACTGTTGTGCACTTAGACTACTTCTGTGTACAATATTAATGTTTCTTTTGGTGGGCTGTGCAAGCACTTTACTGAAGTGTTTCCAACTTTGATGGTTGCTGTTTTCAGAAAGAGCAGCTTAAGTACTGTGCTACTGATACATAAAATCACTTGGGTTCTACTTTCTTCTATTTCAAGGATTTTAAATTATCATAACATTGATGCTTTTTATCAAGCTCCATAGTAACATTACACATTTGCAAAGCTTTAGAGGGGAAAAAAATAAAAGGATTAATTGGTAAAGTTTTTTTATTGGAAAGTAGACTTTTTCTGCTTCCTCTATGCATTTGTTCTGTCATTCAAATTGATTATGTGAAGATTTTTGGGGCTTATGAAACAAAAAGGACATGACTCCCTCACAAGTGGAACTAGAGTTTTTTGTCGTCTTTGTATTTTTGTAGGGAATATAGGAAAATGTTATGCCTAGAAAGGAACTGCTTATCTCAGTTAATAGGGGATGAGTCTGCTCATAGTCAAAGATACACTCTGAACCAAGACCAGGCAGGATGCAATGATGCAAGGGGTGACAAATGAAGACTGCAAGGACAATCAGGATCTCTGATACCTTAGATAAATTGAGAGATATCCTACTCAGGAACTACAGGAAGGATTCCACTGTTTATTTTAACTGACTTACTAGAAATAAGGATTCTGGCCCTACAAATTAAACCCTTGTGGAAGCAAGTAGGAAAGGGAATTAGATATATAGTATTTGGAGCACTGCAATTCTGTATAGTCAATATATTTTTGAGCTTGGGAACCTTTCACAAGCTTTTGGCAAACAAGCTTGCAAGAGAGCCATAATTACATATTTCATAAAAGGAGTTCTCAACTTTTAAATACAGTGTGCTTGCCAGAGGTGATGGATGAACATGTAAGGGGAAGACTCCAAAGCAATAAAATGCATCTTTGATGATTGGAACACTGCAGAAATAGGAAGACTGTATAATAAGATAGATAAATGCAGACAGAAGAAGGAAAGAAAATTTCTTTTAGCAAATAAATGTTTTTAAAGCAATGTTTGCATGATTATCTGACCTTAACACCTTGTTTCTGAATAAATAATTTCTTGAAGTTTTTTTTTTTTTAGACATAACCAAACAGAAATAACCTTACAAATGGAGCAAGCTTTTGTGATCTTCCTGTAGAGCTGCATGCAGTGTATTTACCTCTTGGGTAAATGTGGGGTACTTGACAGATGTCAAAGGAAAAAGCAGCAATTCACCTCAGGCTGGGAACAGCCAAAAGTTACCTGATGATTGTTTAATGTCCCAAGTCTTTCTGAGCGAAGTGAGATGCCTTATTATTAGACATCTGCACAGGAATGTTCATCCTCTCCCATGAGCTCACAGAACCCTGGTTACTTTGACCTCTGTTTCTTAGTCAGTTTATTAATTTTCTGGTTTGGTGGCTTGCAAGCAGCATTTATTGAAAACACTCTAACCACCACTCTCTATTTTCACAGGATTTCTGTTCTTTTAATTTTCAAAATTACTTACCTGGCTTCTCCTTGGCCATTTGTGTGCTGTCAAACTGTCTGAATAACCCAAAATATAACTCTGACATATACTTCCAGAAGAATGAAGAGAAATTGAATTTTGACCTTCCATGTTAAGGCTTATCAGCACCTCTCAATCCCATCTCTATATGGAATACTTATTGCAAAGAACAATCTCTTTCATTTATATCCATGGGATTCCATCTGACCATGGGGATCTGCCCTTGCGGACTGGTTGCTTCCGAGTTCTATGGAGGTGCAAAGATAAAACAGAGAAGCAGCTGTTTAAGTGAGTTACAGGATGTGAGAGCAGGCAGTAAACCAGCAAAGGTTATAAGCATGAATTTACCTTCTTTAAATGATACTTCAGCACACTTTTTGTTTGTCTTCTTAGGCTTGTCTTTTTCACTTAAATAGTGGTTTCATTCTTTCCATTGTTTGTATAAAAAGATAAAGTTTGGCATGGCATTGGACAGCATATTAAAACATAATATAGCATAAAACACTGTGAAGCAGTAATTGACAAATATGTAAAAGTAAAAGAAAATAAATAATCAAAATATCAGAGTCCAAAGCCAGTCCCTGGGGAGTTCTTGAGCCTGACATCCAGCAGCAGTCACAAGGCTGACTGGGTGACTCCAGACGGTCACTTTTGTATTCAGGTCAGGCCTCGTCCTCTTCTTCAGTTACAGCTTCCACCAGATATGGTGTCCTCTCTCCAAGCATATCCTGACAAAAGTCAGGGTAAAGACTTTCCAGAAGGGATGGTTAACACATTCTCTGTATTGATATCACCGGTTGGAGAGGAAGAGGGAAGATTAATTACTAAATGTGAAAACTGAAAATACATATGTGTTCCTCAACACCTCAGGAAAGGGGTAAATGGTGATTCTTTCAAGCTGCAGTGCTTTGTTTGCCAGAAATTAAATCTATTTGGAAGGGGAAGAGGAGGCATGGAACAATGTTTCTGCAGTTGATGTCCTCATCTCAGAGAAAATACAGATGGTGGCAGCTCCTAACCTTCTTGGATGATCAGCTCTACACAGCTGTAGATAATGAAGCTGACTTGTGGCTAGAAGGGGAGTGATACCAGGTGATGCAGGAGGGCAGGAAAGATGTCTATAAAGCTGTATTTCACTATATTTAAGTCTTACTTTTACCTAAGATTCTTAACTCTTAAGGGTTCTATGCAAAGTCATTTCAAAATAATTTTATCACTAGCTTTGTACTATCCTGAGTCTTAATCCTTCTGTTTCTTTTTAATGTTATACTGGAGAACTTAGAAGCCTTTCATTTTACTGAGCATATTTTGTTTTAAACTCCAAAACTCACACAGAAATGCAATCTATTGCTTAATAATTCCAATATAATTTTGTCTTGTATGATTTTCTAACATAGGAGTCTTGGAATTTTCTGTGGCCATTTAAAGCAGAAATCTTGTATCAAGTCCTTTTTTTTTTTCCTCTTTTTGATTTCCTTTTCATTTTAGTATAGGGGATGTCATGGTGAACAATGAATTTCTGTGAGACATCTTTCACAACAGTGATTTATTATTTAACATTAGTTAGTTTCAGTCCATCTTCTTCCTGGCCACTGTGTAAGGTGTTCTTTAAGGCTAACAATGCTGACTGCCTGGGAACAGTGTTTAGGCATGCACAGAGAGCACAGTGCACAGCCCAGTGCTGTGGTCTTGCAGGCACTGGGCATATACTCACTTCCCAGACACCATTCCCTGGCATTAAATAGAGCCAGAGCCCAAGGAATGAATGTGGAAGTTGACTCACATGACTCTTCAGGTCACTGGCAAGGTCAGGTGCCAGGCATGTTCTGGGAAGATTTCTGGACTGCTGTATGGACACAGAGCTCCAGTTTTCAGGATGCAGTCAAAGCTTGCCCAGAGGGTGGGATGGGTAGAAATAGGCGGTTTTCCTTGGAGCTGAGAAATCTTTCACAAAGTGCTGAAGCTCCTGTTGTGAGAGACCAGCTCTGGTTTGCCATGAGCAAGCTAAGAAGCTCCTGAATAGAAAAAGCACTTTGCTGCAGAGAGAAGTTTCAGTCAAAAGAGAAGGAAGAAGCACTGTAGCTATGACTCCACAAATACACCTTTAAAGTAAACAGAAGTACTTTTGAAATGCTTCAGTGTCCTCTTTTGCATCAATGAAAAATATGCAGCTGCTTTGCAAGGCACTGTCTGTCACCACCTTGAGATAATCAGAAAGCTGCTATTTTTCCAGCTTCCCATGAGCTTCGCAGGACAATCTCTCATAGGGAAGAGGATATATATTTCTTTTTCTTAAGAGATAAGAGGGCTGATGACTAATACTGAAGTGAATTGTTAAGAGACTTATTTACTTAATTGAGCCTGCTTGTTTGGTACGTGTCCCAATTAATTCATTTTTTGTTGTGACCATATTGAAGCAACCTACACCCTTGCGACCTTCTCTTATAATTATTACTATTTTCCTCATTTGAAGCCCTGTTTTGATTATGTACTCAAAAAGCTCTGCTGAAACATCTGTAGCACTACCACAGAGTCAGATTTTTCCATTGTTTGGAACTCAAGGGTAGCAATAAAAAGAATCCTTCTTTATTGAAGTTCTTAGAGGTTATGGGTTGCTTACAGCCCTAAGGGAATGGGGGGTGTCTTCCTTTTTAATTTCACAAAATGAGTATTTTGAATATGCGGAACTTGTTTTCTAACTAGAAATTCTTTTAAGAAAAATGTGTTGTTGGATGGTAGCATTCAGAGGTGGCTCAGAATTCCTCCTGTATGAATATTGTACATATTACAGGGTCACAGGAGAATGAAACAGCAGTGGAGAAGGGGCTGGCAAGTATGGCCAGCCCTAAATTTGCTGAGACTGCTATGTGGACTCTCTGCCCCAAATGAGGCATTGTTTTTATTATTGCTTAAATTAAATACAGTATTTGACAGCTCTTTGCCTAAACCACAGTGGAGTTGTCTGAAAAGCTCTCTCTGAAGGAGAGACTCTCTCAGCCGTGGTAGTCTCATCTGCAGTGGTAGCTGGCTGTCAGTGAGGGGCTGCCAGTGCGGGGAGGGAGGTGTTTATTCCTCAGTGCTTCATGGATGAAGATTTTGCTGTTTGTGCCAAACTCCACCAGGTTGACTTATGCTCACTACAACGTTTTTGAACTCTTGTCCTCAGCTTCTCTCCCCCAGTTTACCTGGAAATCCCAGCCAAGTGGTCTTCCTCCATCAGGACATGTTCACACACACTGGTCGAGCTTGTTCTGGGCAGCGATCCCGGAGGTGGTGTCAGTTTGGGGAAAGGTGCTCTGCCAGTGGCATCTTTCCTTCCAGTGGAACTAGAAGAATTACACCAAGTCCCTCAGTGCTGGCTGCTGTGTTTAAAAAGTACCCTTGTAGTTCTGTGCACCTCTTACAACAGCAGTCCCTTCTCCTCAGGGAACAGGACCCTTGCACAGGGTATTTTTTCACTCAAGACTTGCTGATGCTCTTTCTCTTATTGTTTTAAGTAGTACACTGCTTTCCACAGTCTCTACCTGCTCTTTGCTCCATTCTATCCAAATCAAACCTGGTCATGCTTTCAACTTCTTGAAGCATTGTGTAACCTTTTTCCTCTTCCTTATTCCCAGTCCCTTTCTCTGGACTTCCTTACAAAGTGCTTTCATATCTGTGCTCTGTGCTCTGTGGGGTTTCTTTTTTCTGTATTGCAGACTCTGTCTGTTCCTGAAACAATTAAAATCACTTATTAAAAGATAATAGCTCACTCTGGGTCACAGTTTTTCAATGGCCCTCTAAGCTGCTGGGGATTTTGATGCCAGAGGACAGCAGTGCTGGGTAGAGCTTACCTTGGATGCCAGCCATATACTGGGGTGCTGTGTCCTTTTGTTTTAATGTTTGTCTGAGGAATCTTCTGGTCTTCAGAGGCAGATTGCTCATAGGTGTGTAGATATGGCACTTTAGAACATGGCTTTAGTGATGAACCTGGCAGTGTTAGGTTAATGGGTGGACTTGATCTTAGAAGTCTTTTCCAACCTAAATGATTCTATCATTCTATGTAGCAAGAATTCCTGCCTCAGTAGAAAAGAAACTATCTGAAAATCTTTATTCAGCCACGAATAATAATCCAGTGTTAGACAGACCATCTCAGACCAGGCTTCTTCATGCATCAGGCAAAGGTGGGTGACTGAAAAAGCCAAAGGAGTGGCTGTTCCACAAAACTATAATTAGAGGTTAATGCTTGCCCTGCTCACTCTTGACTTTCTCTCTGGACATAACCTGGTTTAACTCTTTGGCTGTGCCTATGTCCAGAACACTCTGGCTCAGTGTTCTGCTTTAGAGTGTGTATGAAAGATGCTGTGTGAAAGATTCCTCTCCTTTCCAGCAATGGGAGTTTCCTTTCTAAATGAACTCATGTGCCAGATCACACAGCATGCTGCCAGAGTGCTGCATTTTATATGACGCCTACAGGGCTCTACTGAATGAAATCTGAAAGTCTTCAGAGTTCTGAAGATGGCTTTGTGTTTTTTGGCATAGAAACAGAAAAGCTGGGGCTGGAGGTGGGAAATGGATTGCCATCTTGGAAATTTAACGATCAGCTGTTTCCCTGTGATGTGTGTGGAAAAGTGTTTGGTCGCCAGCAGACTCTGTCCCGGCATCTCTCACTGCACACAGGTAAGACAGGGCTTGCCTGTGGTTGTCACAGCACTCAGGAGTTCCATGGGGTTTGTTTTAGGGAGGAGAAAGATGGTAAGGAGAGGAGTGTGTGAGCCATCCTCGGCTCACCTGGAGCAGAGCCAAGTGCAGGAACAGGACACAATGTCAGAGCGCGCTTAGGGAGTAAACATTTTATTTCTTTGCAACCTACATGAAATTTCTTCTTACAAAACCTGTTGATTAAAGTTTGTCCAGGTTCCAGCAGACCAGACTGTAGATACCAACTGATAACCAAGCTTGATAATGGAGTTCTGAAGAGAAGGCACAGCCTTTTTTTTTTGGACAGATTTGGGGTTTTTTTGGACAGAAATATCATTCACCTGATGAACTTTTCAAGTGTCACTGAAAAACATAAGATTTGGCCTTGGTGTTTTAGATCTGTGTAACTTAAAGGATTGAATAACTCATTCATCTTTGCTCTCATCATACAGTTCTGCGAGGAACAGGGGCTGTTCTATCCCATATCCATATTCTTGAAGTGAATCTGCTTCAAATCAGCTGAGACAGACAGAGTTTTTATATGGAAGATGCATTGTCAGCCTGCTGAGGTGCATTGCATAAAATAACACTCTTAAGCAAGAATTTCCCATGTAGTGCTGAGAAATCCTGTTGGTATAATGCCAGCGTATGTTGAGCCATCTAGCAGAGCCATCCTGAAAAGGCTCAGATGCTTCATGGTCTAGTGGGGTTTCCTTAGTCCTAAGGTGCTTTATGGAATGCCTTTCCCCTTACACTTGTAGCATAATATTTCAATTTTAGAGGAGCAGACCCTCAAAGGAAAAGGTTGTAAAAACAGATGTAATGTTTGGTAATTTTAATCAACCCTCCGCAAAATGCAGCCTGGTGCATGCACAAAAACCGTGCTGCCAGGATCTAGAAATTATTAATTTAAAATAAAAAAGAGGAATATTTAAAATTGTGAAGCATCAGAAACTCGTGATGAATTAGTTTATTTTTTGACTGTTCTTTGAGTGAGCTTTTTCATTAGTTTATTTTTGGACTGGACTGGTGATATACAGTGTTCCCCTTCCTCGTACCCTCAGATTTTAATACAAAATCATCAACTATCAGATTTCTGCAAGCAATCACGTGGGCAACCTCAACAATAACTAAGTCCAAAAATCAAATAAAAGATGCTGAGTAAAGGAAGTAGTTGTAGACTATTGACCTGTTTCTCCACTGGCTTTGCTGCAGCTCCCAGAACAGCAGTTGCCCCAGTTTTCCAGTTTATAAAGTTTTATATTATCCAACTACAAATGGTAGAGCAAATTAAAAAAGCTTGCCCTAAACTACCTTCAAATTATTTGGGTTTTTTCTGACTAATTGCTGTGAACTCCTATAAACTTCTAAAATATGGAGCTTCCAAAGTACCTCATCCTGAAAGCCACTGGGAGAACCCCAAAGGAGTGCACACTTGGTTACTGGCAGCTTCCTAAGCAGCTGGCTTCAGACTGAGGTATACACTCACATCTTTCTGCACCTTTTTTCAGAAGAGAGAAAATACAAATGCCACTTGTGCCCCTATGCTGCTAAGTGCCGTGCTAACCTGAACCAGCACCTGACTGTGCACTCGGTGAAGCTGGTGAGCACTGACACTGAGGACATCGTCAGCGCCGTCACGGCCGAGGGCAGCGATGGAAAGAAGCACCCTTATTACTACAGGTGAGCACCCAGGCAAGGGCTGTGCACCACACACTGTCTCCTGTGCCTGCTGAGAACTTGTGACAGGGCCACCCTTCTGGTGCTGCAGGGTTGGAACCATGACTGAAGTGTTTGTCTTGCCCGTATCTGGCTTAGGATGAGCAGCGAACCCCGGCTGGCTGCTTCATACTGTTTGATTTGGCTGGCCATTGGGAAGGACTTGGGGGTTTGCTGTGGGGTTGGTTTTTTTAAGTGGCTTTGTGAGGCAGCTGGGCTCTTAGAAGCCCCTCTAACTTTTTAAGCAGTATTCCTTTAAGTTTGGTGTTTGGAAACATCCCATCATGTACACGGATTCACAGCGAATCTAAAGCCCAGTGCTTCCAGTCACCTCTGATTGTTCCCTTGTCTTCAGCCAAATCTATGAAATCAAATAGCTTAGAAGTGTCATCAAGAATTGTTAATATCAATCTACACATTTCCTGTGTTTGCTAGAGGTATGTACATTCTGTGACCAACATGATGAAAGAAAGAAAACCTTCAGGAGAATTTGCCTGAAAAATTGAAAGGAATTGCCCAGATAAAATGGATATTTAGACATTCTTCTTGTTGTATGCACTGTTGTGCATTCTGCAAACTGTGATGTGCACTCTAGTGGCCAAGCAGATTACCAAATCACTCTTACTTTTAGTCAAAGTGCCAACAGCAGATTTAATTACAAAATCATAGAAGTAAGAAATAAATGAGACCTGCTGGATTAGATTATCTAGTACTTCCCCTTGGGAAAGCGAAATAGTGCCCTGGAGTATATGCCTTTTCCAATCTTTCTGGCTTGTTTTATATGTTAATGGCCTAATCAAAGCAAGAGGAGGACTCTGCAAAGAAAGTTAAATTAACGAGTCCTTTCCACTGCCTCTCAGTATCACTCTGTTTATGTGCTGGCTGCAAAATCTGTATCCCTGCTAATTATTCACATAGCTGAAGACTGCTGTTTTCCAGTCAAGCATAAGAAATGTTTGAACCCATTTTTACTTGCTTACACTGAAACTGCCAGGCAGTTTTGCACAAGATCCCAGTTTGGCATGGGAACCATTCCAGGGCTTGAAAATCACTCCTGGAGCGTGCAGCAAGCTCTCTGTTTGTCAGTGTATCAGCTGTACTAAACATCTTGGCAAAGCTGCAGTGCCTCTTATTGCCCAAAGGAATCAGTTAGGTGATGCACAGCATCTGGAATCTGTAGTTTTTAATTAACTTTATGATTATTTAGCATCATTATAGCATGTACAGGATTGTTGCATTGTGCCTGCCCTTAATCACATTGGCATGGCCATCAGTTCAAAGGCAGTTCAGCAGACAAAAGAATTTTCTGCTCTTCCTCACAGTGAGCAGCGAGGAAGAACAGGAAACTGTGCTGTGAGTTTCCTCTTGCAAATTTGGGGAAAGGTGATAGGCTTCTGATTGTGGTTTGGTTTTTAATGCTTCTTTTACCCTTGAATTGTCTTCTGCCTGCAGCTGCCATGTGTGTGGGTTTGAGACGGAGATGAATGTCCAGTTTGTCAGTCATATGTCCCTCCATGTGGATAAGGAGCAGTGGATGTTCTCCATTTGCTGCATGGCATGCAATTTTGTCACTATGGAAGAGGCAGATATGAAGGCTCATGTCAACAACAAGCACACAGGTGATGATCCTTCTCTCACAGCTGCAGTGATCTCTCTTCCTTGCTTTTTAGGTGCAACTTTCACACTTCCCATTAGCACTCTGCTTTCACTGAAATGCTTGCTAATTAAGGCCTGATCTCTCAAAGTTGAAGTGAATTGGACTCCAGCCAGGCAAATAATCTGGTAGTGCAGATCAATTTTCAAGCTTAGTGAAATAAATGAAGGACTACTTAGCCCTTCTTCTTCCTATTCCCCTTATCCCCCACATCCCCTCTCCTGCTGGAGTCAGTCAAATATTTCATTTGTTTTTCTGGTTTACTATTTCATCAAAATCCTGCTTTGACTTCGGCGATGATAAGGTGACTTTGAGGGCTAATTGTGCATACCTAGCTGTAAGTCTGAAATAAACATTATGTTGAGCTTTGCTCCTCACTGTTTGCCCCCCCCCGGTCCATCAGTTTGGAATTTCACGCTGATGTTTAGTTGACACTGATTCAGCAATACCATAAATGTACTTTATATTAAATAGCAGAACAAGTCGTGCTCCTTCCCTGGTCCTGCTCACATAATAGCCAAGGATAAGAGCAATAGCAGTTTTCAAACAAGCTCCATATGCTTAGTCCAACTAATGAAGTCTGGCATAATTTAAGGAGAAGAAAATTAGAATCTTAATTAATTTCTCTTATAAGACCAGGCAGAAGCATTTTTGCTGCCACAAACTACTCACAGTTGTATTTACAATATGGAACCTGATTGCATCCAGCACAACTTTTCCATGGCTAAATCGGTTTTCTTGTCCTACCAGGAATAAAATTGGGAAAACAGGAGGGATGAAGAAGAAGGGAGAGAAGAATACAATTGGTTGTGTTCACAGATACCTAAGTTAAATGGAACTACAGAAATAGGAACTACTGGAAAGCTCTGAAGGGATTTTATGCCAGCATAGTTCTCAGCACTACTTCACCTTATGAACATAAAGAGGAGTTCAAGGCAAATGAGAAACACCACCCAAATGAGAAACAACATCATAGCTATGTGAAAAGCCTCAGAGCTCAAAAGTGAGCTGTGCTCTGCTGTATTTTCCTATTGTGGCTAAAAGATTGAAACTCCTACTTGTCTTTTGATGATAGGCAAAACCCCCTTGTTCTTTCCTTCACTCTGCCCAACTCAGCCCCTCAGCTGGTGATTCAGCCAAACGTTCACACATATGGCAAATACAGAGTAAAAAATAGAAAGGATTTTCTGGATCACTCGACTCCAGTTCCTTATCCTGTGATGTTACCAGGTCATAAAGGGACTGTTTGTGAGGATATGGCATATGCCTTCAAAGAAATATCATTGTTTTAAATGAACTATTTCGAGAGACAGGCAGCTGTAGACTTCTTGCATTAAAGATTAGAGACCTTTGTAAAATTTCCAGTGTGTGTCGTAGTCATAATCAGAGTACACATACATTGTTCTTGTCCAGAACTGCCCTCTACCTGAAATAGCAGTCAGCCTTTTCCTCCTTCCACCTTTCATACCTCCTTCCACAGTATTTATTCCCTTAGTACATTTCTGGAGAACAACACTCTCTCCTCTGAAGGTACACTGAGCCTTTTCCTACAGGGAACACTGTTTTCTTGCTGTTTTCCACTGTTTTTCCAATCCCTCACTGCATATGTTCTTGTTGGAACCCCTGCTCTGGACATATGCAATCACAGCTGTACATGCTAGAATGAAATAAGCAGTGGTGGCAGTACAAACCAGCAGCAGCTACAGGGAATAGGTCACACAATAACATTCTGTGATCACATTTACCTTCCTTGAAGGCTCTCCAACACTGATTGCTCATATTCATCCCCTGTTCTGCTCGAATTCTGCTTTTGTTTTCCTTGACTGTTTCCAACCTAAGCACTTCTCATTTGTGGCAAAAATTCTTGTTACTGGCCCTTCAGGTCATAACCTTGTTCTCTGTGCTATTAAATTTCATTCCATTTGTATTACTCTTGTCCCCAAGGTCAGTGAATCTTTCTGTATGATATCCAGTCATCCTCCCTATTGGCAGCTCAGGTCATCAGATTTCATTAGTGCATTCCTACGTTTTTATCTTAAAAGTGCCACTCAGTTTAAAGTTAACACACACATGCTGGTGTTTGCAGAGGCCTTGATCAGGAGATTGTATCACATGGAGAATTTGAAGTTTTAGTGAAGTCTCCTTTTAACACAGCTCTCATTGAACCAGGACATAGGTGGGAGGGAATAATTTGCCTATCCTTGCCTCGTTGGCTCATGGCAGTTCTCATATGGGAGCTCTCTCTCTTGTTCAGTTCTATTGTGTGATAGGGTTTGGGATTTGGACTTCATACACTTATTGTGCACATAAGGAAGCTCTGATGCCTTCTTTCTTTCATAAAGAAGCTTTATCTCTAGGTCCAGTTAAATAACATGCTTTTTTTCTCTGAAGGAGATCCTAATAAAAACACATAAATCTTGAGATCATGCTGTTACCTCTGCAATGATTACTGAGGATACTCTTCAGTACAATGAGGGAGATTATTCTCCTTTACCCTTCACCCAAATTTACTCAGAGGACCCACATAAATGGAAAGGTGGGGGAAGTTTAGCTTGGACCAGTAGGTACTTTTGGTTTCTGCCTCTCAAACCTATAGAAATTCTGTTCCCTTTCTGAGTGACAAGCTTTTGAACTCAGTGTAATCAAAGTGTTTTCTTGGAATTTTTTTCAGTCCAGTAATGAGGTGGAATTGCATGATCCCTTCCCACTACCATCACAGAAACACTCAATTGCACGATAAACTGAGAGATGTACTGTGGTTAAACACTAATAAAAAGGAAGGAGGCTCAACAGTGGGTTTTTTTAATCAGCTCAATTAATTTCAGACTTGTTTTGAATTAACTTTGAATATAAATACTTCCTGAAGTTTGAGACAGAATCATGGAGACTCCATCTAATCTGCTGAACCAGTTATTGTTCTTTGTTTTTCAGCTGAAGAGAGGAAGACACCCAGTGAATCTAACAGTCCATCTTCATCTTCGCTGTCAGCACTGAGCGACTCTGCCAACAGCAAAGAAGATGCAGATATAACCCCAAAAAACAAGGGGTCAAACAACCTACTGGTCATTTCTGTAGTGCCTGGTAGTCAGACCTCAGTGAACACTGAAGAGAAGTCAGAGAAAGGTAAAAAATTTCTTTAACAAATACAAACTCTCGCTCTCTATGCAGTCAATCTGGCCACAGTGTAAGGACTAAGTTTTCCTGTTCTATTTTTCAGGCTTTGAATGTGTTTTCTGTAACTTTGTCTGCAAAACAAAAAACATGTTTGAGCGTCACTTGCAAATCCACCTGATCACACGGATGTTCGAGTGTGACGTGTGCCACAAGTTCATGAAGACACCTGAGCAATTACTGGAGCACAAGAAATGCCACACTGTCCCCACCGGTGGGCTCAAGTAAGGAAAGCAAGTACACAAACTTTTACTGTGTTAAGCACCTTAATACTGTGGGGATAGGACAAAAGGAAGTCAGTCAGAAAGGGTTGGTTAACTAATAATCCAGATTTGGGGCTTCTTTGTATTTAGATGACCCAAGGCCTGTCCTTCAGGCTTGCATCATGACAGCAGATTGCAGCTGTAACAAATTGTGGTCCTTTCCCCATTCAAGTCAAAGAGGTGACAGTATGAAAGAGAATGAGGCAGTACTGCAAAGAGCTTTTGGCGGAATAAGAGTTTTTTTCCAAGGCATCAGAGCAAAAAGAAGCACCCAGCACAGGCTCTGTTTTGTACCTGGCCCAAAGAAACTAAATCCTGTACAGCTTCTAGGTATAAAGTTACAACCTCAAAGGTTATAGCCTTTGTATACTCAAATCCAGAGTAATTTCTCTCCAAAAATGAATAACTTGGATGCTTTCTGCTTTGTTTGCATGCCCCACAACAATCACTATTGTATAAATTAACATGTAATGAGCAATACAGTCTTTTAAGGTAAAAGCCCTTTGGTTTTGGCTGTGGTGGTACCCTTTAAGGTCTTTTGGTACAGAGCAGTGTTTCTAGGGAACGAGTGTGCCCTTACGTCAAAGTCCGACCCCTGAGGGAAGGAGGGACCGCTGAGGCCGTATGCTTGCTCTCTGGGCAGGCAGTGTGATGTTATGAAAGAGGCACATCCTTGGCCTCTGTCTGGTCCAGCTCCTGCAGGAAAAAAGGCTGGAACCACTTGAAGCTCAGCTAGGGTTCAGCACAGAGCTCCCAGCTCTGCTGCTCTTGCTGAGCAGACCGATGTTGTCGGTGTGCTGTGGCTGGGACATGAGGAGCACACCACACCACGTTGCTGCGTGCAGCTCCCTTGGTTTGCGCTGCAGCTTTGGAAAACTGGTCCTGTTTGCCAGGCAGCCTCTGGTCTCCAGCTCAGTAGTTCCACAGACTGGGATCTGTGGTTACTTGAGGTGAGATAACTGAATCTGGGAAGAAGACCAGATTGAGAAACAAGCAGTGTGTCAGAACAACAGGATGTCTGCCTTGGACATTCAGACCAGTTGTCTACGGCACATTTGGTTTAAGCTGTGTAAAATCTGCTCTATTTACCAAGGAAAAACCATGACCATAATGTGACTTAAGTCTTCCCGACAGAATGGGTTTCTCAGTCTATATTCCTGCCCAACTCAAATAATAATTAGGTACATTGAAAGCTGCATCTAAGAAAAAGCTCTGATTTATTCTTTTTAAGGCATCCAGAAGAGCCTGAAGAGATCTAAGTAAATTGTATTTTTCTGTCTCCTGTTTGCTGTGGGGGAAGAGAAAAAAAACATGATTCTTCCAGCTCCAGGTCAAAAATCTGAGATTCTGATCCAGAGAGCACCCAGCCCAGGAGAGGTATGTGTGCATTGACAGCCAAGTCCTCTGGTGAAAGAGATAATCACATTAGAAGCCTCAGTGACAGGCTCCCTCTCTGGATCAGAGTACTTGGTGTGCATCAGGAAATGTGTCCAAGTGTTTTAGTTTCTCTTTGTCCTCCTATTATTACTCACTTTCCTCAAAAATCTCTTGATTAACTTGTAGATAACTATTAGACTGTATGTGCAACCAGATGTAGCAAAGAAAACATGCATAGGGAGAGAGAGAATCTCAGCTTAGAAATTGTCCAAAATGCCAGAAGACAATGAGCAGACCTGCTAAGCAGTGAATGCAGATGTGTGGCAGCTAGGGATGTTGGAAGACGGCAGCCAGCTGGCTTAGTTGTAAGTTTTTATCCAGCTCTCTGAGCTCACCAGTTCCATGTGGAAGGTGCGTGCTTGGTTCAATACAGCAGAGATCCCTCACAGAGAGCTGTTCCCACCAACTTCGTCTCAGCTGTACCAAGCAACAGTGGGTGTGTTTTGGGTTTGGTGGGTGGCCAGGCTTGTTCAGCATGCAGCTCAGGCTTCTTTCCAAACTTCCATGATTCCCTCTTCTACCCTTCTCGGCTCCTCCTGGCTCAGGAACTGAGGTGAGGCCCTTTGCCATGTCCATTCCAGGCCGGACGCTTGCTGCTGTGAGTAAGAAGAACCCACATCCTGTTCCTACACAGGAGCAATTCCTGCCACGGCAGAGGCGGCTGTAGGCAAACACTGCCAAGCACACACCCCTTTCAGCATGGCTAGCTCATCTCCCAGAAATGGGAGTCCCTACAAATCATCCTAACAGCCTGGCTTTCAGCTGCTCCTAGCAGGATACCCAGCAAGCTTATTGTTCATGGTCACATAAAAGGGAATTCCTAAGCTTTTGCTGTACATGTGGTATTACAAGTTTATTCCATCTTTACTTAAACAGCTGTTTTCATACTCATCTGTAAACACTCACTTTAAACCACTTCTTAATGGAAAAAATGGCCAAAGTGACTTCGTGCAAACACTAGGAATCGTTACACAAAGTACCTGTGCATCAGTCACCCACCCTGCACTCCCCGGCCTGCTTTGGGGGAAGACCCTATCAAGGTAAGCCAGGTTAAAGGGATGCTCCTTCAGATTGAATCAGTGTTTTCCTAGGAATGCCTTTAAGTGGGCAAACCTCCTTGAAGTAGAGCTGTGTCAAGGTGAAACAAATATTGGAAAGAGACTTTACGGGGAGAACTAAGTGCCTTTTTCTTTTCCTTAGTAGGTCAGAAAGGGGCTGAGTGCCAGGGTTGAAACAGGAATGCAGATCCGCAAAGTGACTCCTCTTTTCTTTGTCCCTGCCCTTCCTTGCTGTGTTGCCAGGTGCCCATTCTGCATCTACTCCACGAACCGCCCCGCAGCCATGGAGTGCCACCTGAAGACTCACTACAAGATGGAGTACAAGTGTCGGATCTGCCAGACAGTGAAAGCCAACCAGCTGGAGCTGGAGATGCATATCCGAGAGCACCGCCTTGGCAACCATTACAAGTGTGACCAGTGTGGCTACCTGTCCAAGACGGCCAACAAGCTGATTGAGCACGTGCGTGTCCACACCGGCGAGCGCCCTTTTCACTGTGACCAGTGCAGCTACAGCTGCAAACGCAAAGACAATCTCAACTTGCACAAGAAACTGAAGCACGCTCCACGCCAGACCTTCAGCTGTGACGAGTGCCTGTTCAAGACTACCCACCCTTTTGTCTTCAGCCGCCACGTGAAGAAGCACCAGAATGGGGACTGCTCTGAAGAGGAGAAGAAGGGCCAATATCCAACCTCCAAGGAAGCCAGTCCGCTCCTACCAGTGAACAGCTCCAGGAACCTTCTGTCACCCCTCTCAGTTATGTCTGCCTCCCAGGCTCTGCAAACAGTAGCTATGTCAGCTGCACACGGCAGCGGGGCAGAGCCAAACTTGGCAGTGAAAGCCTTGGCCATCAACGGCACTTCCCTGTGCTTTGATAAATACTGGAACTCAGAGTTTGCCCACCTTATTCCTTTAACAATGTTTTTCCCCAAAAACCACTACGATCTCACATTCCATCCACCCAGACCTCAGACTGCACCGGGAGGTGCCTCTTCACCTAAACACTCCTTCCTTGCCTACCTTGGACTAACAGAAAGGGCAGAAACTGTCTGAGGGCAGTTGCATTCTGTACCAAAAATCCCCCAACAAACCCAGCAGGTTATACATTGCTGCAAAACGTAGCCCCAAGAGGTAACGAACACTTGTACTATATCATTAGTAAGGTTTAGCAAATGGCTCTGTGTGTATACTTACTGCATTGACATGAAAGCTGCTTTATTAAATCTCCAAGAGGTGACCTACTGCATACTTCTACCTTCAGAGGCATGTTCCCAGTACTCTTATCTAAGAAACTATTTTGTCTTGTTAAGCTGGAAAAAAAAAAAAAAAAAAAGAGCGTCCTTATTGGCAATCAGCACTTGTAAGGTGACATACTAATGCATTTTACTTTTGGGCTTTGTGTGCGTGTGGGTGCGTGGAAGAGAGGCTGCCTGTAGTGTGCCCTGACATTGCTTTTGCACATCCCTTGGATTGGCTTATTTAATCATCCTTCTTTTCCCCTTTCCACACACTCACTCCCTGCCTTCCCCCTGCCTCTCCCTGAACTGTGGACCTGTAGAAGGAGCAATGCTTGGGGCGGGGCAGGGGGAGAACTGGTGTATGATTTCAATGCTGTTTGGAGCTTCCTTTAGTTGTTTGATGCCTTGTATTCAGTTGTCAAGGTTTGAGGATTTGGGGTAGAACTGATGAGGAAAAAAAGTTGCTTTCAGCACTGCAGGATGAGAGCATGACAATGAAAAGAGTGTGTATGTCTACACACACACAGGTGCAGTGTGTGCAGCCTACACACCCACACAGCAGGCCCAATTCTCAGCTCTTATACAGGTGTGACAAACACCTGCCTCTGGGCCACAGCACACATCTTTTGTTTTAAAAGGGCATATAAATATTATATATATATACTGTATGATGCAGTGGTTACCTTTTACTTTGCAGGAACAACTTGTACAACTAGAATTCTATGGTGGAAAAAAATCCAACAAGGGGATTTAAAAAAGGATATAGACAAATTCTGGGTATAAATACTCAGACTAAAAAAAAAAAACCGCAGTTTTGCACAGTGCTTTAGTCTTGCACTAGTTTGTTTCTCACTTGAAAAAAAAAAAAAAAAAAGAAAAACACAAATTGTGGGCTGAAGTTAACAAGACTGTTTATTTGAAAAGGTACCAGTAACAACTTTGAAATATAAAGCTATAAAAAGATGCTTTTGGAACCATAAAGTTCTCTTTTATACCCTCAGTATTTCAATTGTACTTGCAAATTTGACAGTCCTCTTGCTCCCCTCCATGTCATCAGTAACACTTTATTCATTTCTGTTGATGGCAGATAGAGTGTGTCCTGCTAGGAAGCTAACTTTGTACTTATTTAATGCCCCTACTTGTGGTCATTAAAATGACATGTTATATGTAGCACTTTACTGCAGGAAGAAGCAAATGCAGATTGGTTGTATAATTTTGTTAATCTCAAAATGCCAAGAGTGATCTTAATGCAAGAGAAGCTAACTGACCATTAATTGATTTCTGTTCCTTAGACAACTTAATATGCGGGAAGAAAGACTGAGATTAAAAGCACTCTGTTTTACAATTGGAAGTATAAAATGTAAAGCATTTCAAAATGATCATGTGATGTACAGGAATGCCTTCATACTGAATTATTGTTTTCCATAGTGTCTCTTGGATTCGGACCTGGCTGTCTTTTACCAGCTATTAGAAGTGTCTGACCTAGCTTTTGCCACCGTCCCCTCCCTGTCCCTTGGCCAAGCCACCGTAGGAGGTGCCCTGAGTCACATTTTTCATGCTATCTACCCACCCTCGTGCTGTCCTGAAGGAACTTCCTCTACAGGTTGTTGTGGGATGAGGGGATCCAACCATCCCAGCAGGAAAGCAACAACCCAGTTCAGGAAGGCATTTCTTGTCCACAAGGGCTCTTAGCCATATGGACAAGTAGTAGTGTCTTCGTTAGTTCTTAAATGGAGCTTGTGTAGAAAGACTTTCTGGATGCAAAACTTGCATCACTTTAACCTATTTGCAAGATTCCTACATTTGTTTTGTACTGAGATGGCCAAACATTCTCCGCTGTCATGACCAAATTCTTCCTGTATGTGGAAGACATCCTAATCTGTGCACTCCTGTTACCATACTGGAAGCTAGTTACAAGGGGGAAAATATCCAAAATCATAGCAGGTTATCACTTGGCATTATTAATTACAGAACAGAGAAGTCTCACCATTTGTTTACATTCCAGCAGACAGTTTTGGTTCCAATGAGCACTTGGCGGTTCTGTCTATGCAGTAAAGAAAACCCATCTGCTCCAAACTGCGTGCAAACCTTTGTAAACAACTTATCTAACTCAGGGCCCTGCTCACCATGCTTTACTCCATCAGAGCCCCTGCTCACACCTCCCTGGGAGTACAGACAAATAGAAAATACTGTGTTGGGAAGTACTCAGAGCATAAAATAATTACTATCTTGACAGCATGAAACCTTCAATCTGTATCCAGCAGCTCTACCAGTTCCGTAAAATACGCCACACACGCATCTCTGACCACACTACAGAAAAAAATTCAAACACTCTCAACTAAAAAAGCTTGTTTTTCACACCAACTACAGGTAAAGTACAGCTGTCCAAGAGGAAGAAGGAGGAATGTTATATTAGTAGGCCACTGTATCTAAACCAAATGGCAGTTTAATTGGAGCTGGAACTTCCACGGATGAGCTGCCCACAGGCAACCGCCACGTGTTTTGACTGTGTTCCACTGCACCAGTATCTGACCTGGCAATGTTTAGTGTACCTGGGAAATTTGTTTAGCACTTTGGAAAGGATAAATTCATCCTTTCTGGCAAGTTATAGAAGTTTTGTCTGTAAGGAAAAGTGTGTTAGTTAGGAGGTTTTTATTTTTTTAAGAAAAAAAAATATACCCTATTTATCAGAGCTCTTGCATATTAAAATAATTTGTTTGCAGTTCAAGACTAAAGACAGGAATGTTCTCCAGAGGTTCCCCCTACTGATTAATGACCAACAGTTCTGATAAATTCCCCCCACCATAAAGGTATTTCATACTGGTTTTCACTATGCATTCTTTAATGAAAGCTGGCGTGTTTTTCCATTCAGTAATTCAGTTAAAGTTCTCAGCACTTTTTTCTTTCTTCTTTTTTTTTTTACTTGTTGTATTATGTTCAAATATCATTCTGTCAATGTTTGTGTACATTAATAAAAATTTGTATTGTATAAAGCTTTTTGCATTATAAGGCTGTACAGGGTCATTTTGACAGTAACTGGTATATTTCTTTGCATCTTATGTTGCATTGCCAATTTCTAGTGTATCCAGTTTGGAAGTACAATATACTCTAATTAAAAAGGTTGGCTATATTCTGGTTTCTTTTGGTTTTCCTTCCTCTCTTTTTTTTCACCTTAAATATATTTAGAGTTGATTTGAAGGGAGGGGGGAAAAGATTCTCCTACAAGACAAGAAGATAACATCTTCTCTTTTTTTCTTCGTATCAATGATATTAATCTTCTATTTTGAGATTGAACAGGAAAGCTCTGTCTCTCACTCCTGATGAAGAAATACAGCAAATAGTCTGAGAACAGCTCCAGGACTTCACTCTGTGGGCTCTGACCTTCCAGGTCAGTTCTGCAAGGCGGACAATTCCTCTTCTGCGCACTCTGGTCAGTCATGCATTTCAAAAAAATCAATCAGATCCTTAAGCAGTAGTTGCTTGGAAGTAGACTTCCAAGTGGACTTGCTCTTGCTTGGAAGTAGACCAAATGAAATCAGTGAAACTTCCTTAAAGATGAGCTAAGCAGTGAATGAAAGAACATGGTGCACTGAAACATTGTCATTGTCAAAAATATTTTTTTTAATTGTGAAAATATTGTGTACTCATTTTATCAGCATTTTAGAAAAACCTGGTTTTTTAACCAGAGATTTTTGGAATAATTAAAATGCACAGAGGACACTGAAGAAGAAAACCCTAAGAGCAGACAAATTTCCAAGCAGCAAAGGTACTATTGACTTCACTGAGCAAGAAAAGATACTCAACATCCTAAAAGGAAGTTAGACTACTTAAACACTAACCAAGGAAATAAAATAATCTGGGTGTTCTTAGATAAGAATTATCCTCAGATATATTAATGTTAACATTAAATACATGTGGACTGCCTTTTTCCTGCAGTTAGGGCAGTGTTAATGTCTACTCAACTGAAAAAACTTCTCACAGTTATTTCGACTGAGGTGTGGATACTAATTTTCAGGACCTTTTTCAGTACCTTGTACATGTTGCTGGGTGTTGGAATTCACTGCTCCTCTTCTGCTGCTGACTCCTTAGCTGAAAGAAAAGCTTTGACACAGAGTTGGTAAGTCATGGTGTCTCTCAAGAAGATGTCATGTGTCTCTCTCTTCCTGCCCACGCTGTATCTGTAATAGAAAATATACAGTGAGACTCTCTGGAGTTTTTTGCACTAGACATAAATAGTTATCCTAGCAATTAAAAGGCAATCATGCAAATCATGCCCAGAGCAGCTGTGGATGCCCCATCCCTGTAAATGTTCAAGGCCAACCTGGAGGGGCCTCTGAGCAATCTGAATTGCTCAGAATGCTCAGAACACCCAGCAAAAGGTGTCCCTGTCCATGGCAGGAGGGTTGGAATTGGATGACTTTAAGGTCCCTTTCAGTGCAAACCACTCTGTGATTCTATGACGAAGTGGCTTAATTGTTTAAATAAGTTCTAAATCACTAAAACCAGACTGCAGAATTACTTAAAATAAACTGGGAGGGGCCTGAATTATCTTACTGAATTATCCCGACTGCCAGTTTCAGCCAAAACATAGACTGCCTGCAATCAGCCCCTGAAGCTTTAGTCCTACAGAAAACCCATGTTCACCCCAACAGGGGTATTAGTGTGACATTCTGAGATGTGAAAAGGAACCCCTGCCCTTTGCAGCAGGAGGCTATAACAGCCTTGTGGACCTGCATGATTTTAATCAATTAACTCAAGTTTCTCTAGTCTGTATTTTCTGATATATTCCACTGTCCATGTCTGATGACAGAAAACAGCTCCAGTTGTGTACTGACTCTTTCAGGAAAACAAGAAGTGCCTTGTTTTCATTCTGAATCTATGTACATTTTTAATCTATGTTTAAAAAAATAAACATAAAATTGCCATTTTTTCATAGTTATTTCTTGCAATCCTACACATGCCATAATCATCATGAGCCTAGCAGAACAAGAATTTAAGAGAGAATTTGCAGGGGGAAAAAAAGCCAAACTAAACTAAATCAACAAACCTACAATTTTCTGTAACTCTTCACCGTTAAGAGGTCTTCTCTACAGTGGAGGGGATGGCATCATTTATGCAGAGACGTGTTTTAAGATCCTTTTTGTGTTAAAAATACATCAGTTATGCTCCTAACAGACAGGCATCTGCATTATATCATCCACCATCTTATCTGCTGCTAATTGGCCTCCTTGTTGACAAGTCTTAGCAGCAAGGTTAAGTGCTGGCTGTAAAAGCAATGTAGCCTCTTGCCCGAGGGGTCAGAGCTCAGGCAGACCGTGCTGGAGCCCGCATGGCCTCTTTCCCTGCTATATATTTTCTGGGAGCTAATAAAACACCAGGGCAATCACTCCTGCCTGGAGTCTGCCAGCCACCATGGTGTCTGTGGAGCTGCAGCAAATGGAACCACATCTCCCCAGTGCAGAGCACTCAAGCAGTCTGCAAAGGAGAAAGGCATCTTCTCTTGCACCAAAGTTTTACAAACTCCCTGAGATGCAATTTAAAAATCTCTGAACTAAGAGCTAACCTTGAACATGGGGCAGCTGATGCCTCAGTGTCCAGCACAGTCCTTGGAAAAGGGATGGTGGCACACTTTGACTGAATTCACAGGTTTCATTTGAACCAAAGACTGGGATTTTACCTGGATGCTGGGCTCCTTGCAGAGCTCTTGGGAACACGTCCTAGAAAGCCATCCAGGTGGATGCCAGGCAATACATCACGAATGCAGCTGTTGGGCTTCCACATGGGCACAGCATCTGCTTTTGACCAACCTGGCAGGGGTCTGATTTACACATATGACAAGGAAAGGGAAAGATAAAGGGAAAGGGAAGGAAACTTAGAGCTGGAACTGAGCAGTACCAGGGGTAGGGGAACACAGATTGGAAATGTTTCTTTAAATAAAAAAAAAAAAAAGTTAAAAAAAAAAAAAAAGAAAGAAAGCATCCCCCCCAAAAAACCCAACAACTGCACAGGAGAAGAGCAGAGCATCAAGTGATAGTATGGCACTATTTTTTGCAGCCTGTGGCAACCTGTTTCCCTATTTAAAATGGGGAAGGGCTTTCCATGCTTGGTTTTGCTTTGTTTTGGTTTTCTTTGTAATGGTTTCATTTTCCTCCACCTGAATCATGATTAAAATCAACATATGGCACAACTCGAAAACAAAAGCCAACCCCTCCCTTTTTTTTTTTCCCCAGTTTAGGCTACAGTTAATCAAAAAAACCTTCAAGTTTCTGTAGTAGAAGTTCCTCTTCTGTTTGCATTTATTTCTGCTCTACTTTACTTTTCAGACTTCTACTTTCTATCACATACCTTTCTTTTTCCAGCATTTCTCAGACAGCATTTCACTGGAAGTGTAAACTTTGG
Organism: Irena cyanogastra; assembly: GCA_013397155.1. NCBI lineage: Eukaryota > Metazoa > Chordata > Aves > Passeriformes > Irenidae > Irena > Irena cyanogastra. The sequence continues at coordinate 830,746 of VWZV01009962.1, read as the reverse complement.
ATTGTTACTCTTCTGGGAATGTGCCTGTTTAAATAAAGAAGAGAAAAATGTTCTCTCACTGGGCCCCTAGACCTTCATGCCAATATTTGCAGCACAGCCTAAAGTGACTAACCCAAAAATAGGCCTTGCTTCCTGGCTGGTCAACAAAGCATCAAATACTTTCTTGATTCTTTCCCTCCTATTTAAGCCTGGAATGTTCATTCACATGCCAGACCAAAGAATTTGTTTTTTAAGAGATTTACCAGGAAACCAGTTGGGAGGGTCAAAGCCCTAACTAAGGTGCTCACACATGGGTGAGTAGGACTTTGGAGCCACAGATGCCAGACTGCATCAACGAGCAGGAGCAGGTTTCTCCCAGTTTGCTCTCACTGCCTCAAACTGCCACAGATTACCACATGAGCCTGGTCTAGGTCCTGCTCGAGGCTAGAACCAGCAACATAAATTAAGATAAACTAAACTATCCATGTCTGGTATTCCTCGACTGCAGGGATTAACACTGCCCTGGTATCCAGACTTCCAGTACATAGTGTGCAGTTGCATTCCAGCAGAGTTAGAAGCAGTGCTTGTTTTAACAATAAAAATCACTGGATCTTTCTTTCCCGAAACTGAGAAAAACATTTTAAATGAGATGGGAATGTAAGTAAAGATAAATAGTTGCAGGAAAGCTCCTTCCATCAGCAGGGATCTGAAGCAATATGAATACATTGGTGGCTGTCACTTTTTAAATGTACCAGAACAGCTCTCTTCATAGGTGTTACCAGAGCAATGCCCACTTGCACTCTGAATATTTAGTAAGCAAGCATTAAGACTTCATGTTTTTATACTAAGCTCCCTATTTTTAATGGGACTACATACCCAGAACTTAATGAAAAGATCTAAATATAATGTCGGTGTGATTTAAAAATATGCACTGCATCTTTTAAGTTGACATTTCAATTAAAAATAAATAAGATCCATTTATATGGTGATACTATGATAAGGTTGCATCAATCAAGTTTCATTCCTACTCAAAGTGACAGATCTCTCTAAGAGCCAGGAAATTCAGTCCTCCAGCAACTCCAACCAGGAAAATATAACTAAGGGCGAATTTAAGTACTTCACAAAAATTAGGGTATCATGTTTCAAGGATAAATGTATAAATTTCACAGAATCCTATAATCATTAAGGTGGGAAAAGACCTCCAAAGCCCTCCTTTTGCTATTAATGAATTTATTAAGGCACTTTTTTTATCATCTTTCACAAAGAAGGCCAGATTGAGTTGCAGCTGAGCTTTCACCTTTCTAATTTTCTCTCTACATGACCTAATGACATCCTTGTACTTTTCCTGAGTTGCCTGCCTCTTCTTTAAAAGGTCAGAAATTATTTTTCTTCCCTGAGTTCACCAAAAGCTCCCTATTCAGCCAGGCCAGTCTTCTTCCCCATCTTCACACTGTTAATATGCTGTGGTTAGTCTATCAAAACAAATAACTGCACTCAACTTTTGCATTTGCCATTCAGCCCAAGTCACACGAGTGTTGTCATTAGTTTGTTCTGTCACCTAATCTATAGCTTGTCAAGATCCTCCACATTTAGAGAACCAAAAGAAAATGTATGGGGTATGGTTTTTCACTGTTCAGCAAATCTGTTTCCCATTGAACTTTTTTAGTTTCTTGGGCTAGTCTAAGAGAGGAACTGAGACAACTCAATAGTAGTGACCAAATATAAGTAAAAAGATCACCCAAAACTGTCACTGGCAGCCAAGAGGCTGGGACTCTGAAATGTCTAGTGGGAATATTTCTTAAACTGCCAAAAGCTTGCATGGTTCAAAGCTTGCTCTTGGCACTACCAAATGACCAGGGACTACCTCCTCCCATGTCATCTGCCAGTTCATGACAGGCCAAAAACTCAGAAGAAATCCCTTAGCTCTGCAGCTCTTTCTAGAAACCTCAAAAAGCCAGGCTACTTACCTCTGACTCCTCTGAGATCTGCTGAACGTAGACATTGAATTCACTGTGCCAACACTGAAAGCCAAAGAACTTCCACCCCAGCAGAAGTGCACAGACCTGGTCTCCTCTTGTTCTGCTCTTGCAGAGGGCGAAGTTACTGCTTGTTGTAACAAGTTGCAGTGTCATAACAAACTCAAATCAATTATCTTGCTTCCAATGTAAGCCTGCCAAGTCCCTCACATCATCACAAGGTTTCTGAAACACAATAAATATTGTCAGTCAAGCCAAGAGAAATCTGACATCTCACACCATCCCATGGATGCATTCAGCTTGAATTCTGATGGCATCCTTTTTTACCCTTTCCCTCCTGGGTATAAAGAGGACAGCCAGCAAAAAAAGCTACCCTCAAGGAAAGATACCCTCCCATCTCTTTCAAAGGTCTTTGAAAGATCTCCCAGATCTCACACAGGGAAACCTTTCAGCCACAGACAGAGACTTCTGCTAAGTGCAAGGCAAAAGTCTCACCCTCTTTGACTTCAGCAGGCAATCTGGGACACTGGGCAGAGGCAAGAGAAGACAGCAGCCTGTCCTCATACCATCCATCTGCCCAGCCCAACATATCTTGAGGAGCTCTTGGCAATTAGCACAGTTTCTCTTGCTAATGGACAATCGAGCATGTGCCAAAGCCCATCCAGTCTTTAGCTCATTACAGGGAGGGCCTGAGACTGGCAATAAAACTCTCCAGGAATGGAGAGGCAGGAGTTTGAGACTCTAATCAAAGACCAGTTGGAGGCTCCTGAAACCAACCCTTTCTCACCAGCAAGCTCTATATGGCTGTGCCTTGACAGGGCCTGCAGGCTGTTTTGGACACGAGAGGTGTCAGAAAACAGATTAATGCAGCTTAACTGGGAAATGGGTAGTGCATCCTCCATGTCTCATAGGCTGGCCATGGAGACAAACTGTTTTTTTTCTTAATTTATAAGGCATGGGAGTTAACCTTGAGGTACTTCAGCTCAAAATGTGGTTCTTTTTCCTGATAATGATCAAACAGAACGCTGTAATTCAAACCCACATCCTGAAAAAGTGAACAGCAGCCAGCCATACCAAGTGCTCAGGGCACCTCCTACCAATGATCTATCCTCTCCCTTGCACAAATGTCAGAAGATGAACACCTTCTTTAAGTAACTCCCCTTCCTCATCCCCTGTCTGCACATCTTGGCTTGTCTGTGCTCATATCACATACACCTTCAACTACTCAGGTTCCCTTTAATTCATGAATTAATGTAATTACACTAAATACCACAGTGCAGCAACTTTTCTAACACATCAAAACCAATATTTTCATTTTTTGCAGGAAAAAAACTGATGACAACTCATGTCAGCAGCCAGATTAAAACAAACCAGTCTTCCTGAACAAAAGGTGCTCTTTCTAGAGAGTTGGGGCCATTCATTACCTCCAGATTTAACGAACTGCAGATTCCTCAGCTTTTGGGAAATACAATTTGACAGTTTGTAGAGGAAGATTGATTTTATTCACACACATCTATAAATAAAGGCTCCATACTGTGGCATCAGCCAGTCAGATGCATGATATAACTTCAGCATCTCTTGAAGAGGAACAGCCTGGATTTTGGGCAAGGGACTATAGTGTGGATAATTTTCTAAGGCCAGATGAAAAATGCATTTTCCCTCATCTAACAGTGGTGAAGAGGGCTGCACCTGTGAGGTATCTCTGCCAGCATTGCCCCATCAGGCTAGAAAGACGTCTGTCAGCCTTTGCCAAACAAGTCACAAGACAGAGACGCAAAGATACAGAGTGGAAAGAAATGAAAGAGAAGTGCTTTGCAAAAGTGGGACTTTGCTCTTAGTAATTAAAGGTAGCATGGATTTCACCCCAGCTCTAGCAGCTTTCCATACAGGCAGAAATAAGGAAAAGGAGAACAATTCACAATACAATTTACTGTGTGAATTATACAATACACCTTCACAAGAATCTAGAAGTATGAGCAAAAGGAAGCTTTGAGGAATGCGTAGTTTTAGCAAGGCCATACCACATAAACAAAAGATATCCGGGGGAAAAAAAAAAAAAAAAGGTGTTCATGAGATGATCTGAATGGATTTTAATCTGTTTGGGCTACAGAAAACAGGTTTCCTGGCTAAGACAATGCCTCGAACTACTTAACCACAAACAGGGCTCTTCAAAAAAGTTATGCCCTTAAAGCTATTTACACAACAGCTGCGACTCCTAAATTTCCCAACCCTGCTTCTTCTCCAGCAACAAAACATTTTATATTCTCAGTAGCTCTTGCCTGTTGCAAAGCAGTGAAAAAAACCTTGCCAAAAAAAGTCAGAAATGCAGAACCATGAAGTGAATGAGATCGGAGACAACTGATTTAGAACTCTGCTCACCATTGTTTTTCCCCTGGTTCTGAGTAGTCCAATATGCTTCCAAAGGACCATGGAGCAGTTTGACACACTGAGGAGGGTGAAAAAGATGGTAACAAGTGGTTGCTCTTTTTACCTCAGCTGTAAATCTGTGCACAACACCCAGGGCACAGCATCAATTCCAAACAAGTACAGGCAGATATACAACATGCTGCTCGCCTCGATCAAGCCACAGAGCAGCACAAAAAAAAAAAGTCTCTCTAGCAAGACATAAAAATACTCAAATCCATTGTAAGCAGGAGTTCAGTTTTAAGGAGGTCTAAACTCTCCTAACTCCAGAAAAACAACACCACTATCTAGACAGAGTAAGCCCACCCACAGTCCCAAACACAATTCCTATAGCAGATGCAAATTTCAGCTGGTAATGTGAGCATTTTTAGGGAAAAGTGTGGTGCAAGAAGGCTAAAGACTGGGAAAAAACAAATTCAAATCAGCTAAAACAGAATCTTTGATAGGGGCAACATGACAGTTATATCCTGGTGAGTTTTTAGGGAGAAATAAAGAGGCTCTGAGGAAGCACAACTGTTCCCATGTGAACCATTCAGGGATTTTATGGTAGGCAATTTAATCACCAGCACCATGTTTGCTTTGCTCTAAGTCCAGCCAACCCAGTGATGGGCCACAAAATCTATGGCTTGTTTCATGCCATGCTTGGTGCTTTAATCCTGTATGTTTTCACAGGTTTGCATGGGGAAAGTTGAGGACTGACAGCAACTCCCCAAGCTCCTTGAAAGGATTCATACTGCGAAGAACCACAAAATCATTTGATGCCAGAAAATACACACCACACAGACCTTGAAACCTCCCTTTCTACCACAAGAACTCAAGCATGCTCCAGACCAGGAGCATGAACTGAGACACTCTAGAGAGATAATTTGTCTCTTTTTTATAGGATGTTTTACTCTGGTCTCTCTTGAGTTCCCTAGTAGGGAAGGCAGGCATAGTCAATACTGAAATTATGTATCCTTTAGCATTTGCCATGAATTATTTGGCCTCAATCATAAGAAGGGTTTTTTGTCTCTCCCAGAAAGTGGACTGTTTTTCCCATGTGGCACAGCTTGACGACATCAGGCTGACTTCATCATCTGGAAGAATGAAAGTAGGATGCCTAATCAAGTACCAAACGTGACACAAAACCACTAACATTTACAATTCAATCTCTGATCAACCAGTTTTGGTTGGGAAAACTCAACTGTGGTTCCAAAAAACCAAACCAAAGCACACAGGGAAAAAAAAGTCAACCAAACTTCAAAAACTCTGAATCCACCAGAAGACAGTTAAAGAGATAAACTAGTAAAACAAGAACAAAACAAAACACACCACAATTCAGCACAAACAACAAACTAGATAAAGGCAGGAACACTGACACTGCTTTTTTGAAGCAGTGACTATTATGACTGGTACCTCTGAGAATGAAACAGAGCAATCTCTCCTGTGCTGTGACCTCCAGAACGTCACGTTCACAAGTCAGTGACCTTAAGAGCCAAGCTGGCATTCCCAATGCCCACAACAATAGATCAACTTACTTCAACCAACAGGCGTTAGAAGGCATACGCAGCACATAAAGCTCACATTGCTCTATTCATTCAAATACATATATCCACAGACATGAAGAGGAGAGAGCAGCACCCTTGCCATCTCTGGATGCTGTACATGCTCTGCTTAACTTTCCTTACACATTTTGGCTTCCACATTTCTTTCCCTGGTGTTTCGCTGTTTAGAGACTCTTCACCCGAACTCAAACCATAATGAGACTGAATAAATTGATTCAATACCTATTTGCTTTGTGAATGTCATTCTTCTCACCATTATTCACTGCATTCTTCAGACTTGGCTAAGGCAAAATACTATTTTGTTCTTTTTTCAATTGCAGATGCATGGATCTGAGTGCTTGGCAAAAAAATAAACTTGTTTCCTACGTAGTATTTTTGAATTTGCTGAATAACCTAGCAGGTCAAATAATTCTTTTTGAGAAGAAACAAAATCCTTCAGTAAGTACACTGCTGAAGTAAAAGAGTTCAAAGGGAATCAATAGCATTTTATAAAAGGCAAATTGAAATAAAAATCTACAAGATCCAACAAGAGCTACCAAATACCCCATCCTTAAGGTCTTTTGAGGAACAGCTGGGACCAAATCTCAATGAAAACCCCTTCACAAGTATCAGCACCCTCTACCCTGTCCCACTGGGTGGGGATGGGGCTTGCCTGCCTCCCTGGGAGGCCTAAGCCCATCACCAAACCTGGCAGCCCTGTGGGCTCCCACCCTTGTACCCCAGCTCCTGCACTGCCAGGTATGACTGCCACCAAAATCCTCCGTCACCTCTCTGTTCTCCTCAGGCAGACAGAGCTGTGCTCAGTGGCTTCCAAGGGGCAGAGGAGCTGTGCTGACCTGAAAGGTGAGCTGAATATTGCAGTTTAATGTGGCTGCTAATCAGAAGGCTTTTCAAGCCTACTTAGTAAATGTCCCTATTTACTTTAAATAAAACTGTGTTAGAAGAGCCAAAACAAAAATATCTATCCAGAGTATAGCAGACAAAACTAACCGTGAAAGTGATACTGCTGCAGAAAAATATGAGGTAGCCCATTTTGCAAGGTTTCTAAATTATGTATTACTAAGGGCGGCATACAGTCACCTATTAATACATCTAGAGCCCTTTGTTGCCGTATTATCAATAACAAACCTTCTGCACTATTTTGGGAAATGACCTTTCGCCACAGCCTGGTGCAGCATGAGCCAGGAACCTCCTGAGCTGTAATTCCAGCTCCACCATTGACTTGCTGCATGGTGAGGGAAAGTTGCTTTAACCTCCCAGGTGCTGTTTCTTTTTCTGTCAAGCTGCAGCAACAATGGCCTCCCTCTCAGCTCAGTGGAGTGCCTTACTAAGTTCAAATATTTGACCACAGCTTTGGGGATGCAAAATGCCAGATCAGTGCTGCATCATTGCTGCAGCATCTTAAGGATATTAACAGAGCAGAAATTCAGCTGCAGCTGGAAGAACATATTGTGCACAGCTACAAGATTCTCTTTTCACAGGTGAGAATTTATAGCCACCAGTTTTAGGCTAAAAATCACCACCCAGTAACTTGTCAGTGTTTTCAAGCCAGTTTCTTTCTCAACTCACAAGAAAGAAAATCTCAGTGCTTGGTCCTACCTACATGGCAGCAGAATTCAGGGTAAGGTTAACAACCCACATAATGGTAAAGGATACACCTAAAATAGCAGCATACAGGGACAACAGGATGAGAATTACTGGGATGAGAGGAACACACAGCAGATACTCAGTTTATGTAGCCTGGGACATTTCAAAGGTCAAAAAAAAAAAGTTGTGTTATAGGAAGTTTCAGAGATTGAAAAAATAGAGCAGAGAGAGCAGAGACTGTAACACCAGCTCCTTCTCTCTCACTATAAATAAATAAAAGTCATGACTAAATGAAGTAATTCTGAAAACACGAGCTATTTCGTATTTCATTTGTTTTGGCAGAATATTCCCAGGCTTAACCCCCTCAAGCTGCAGAACAGGTGGAAAACACTAACAGGAACATGCATAAGCACACAGTAAAACTATAGGAAGGCTACATTCCCAACTTAGAAAAAAAACAGTCACATAACTCTTTTCGAAGGGGCAAAGATCAATTTGTTTCCAACGCCGCACTTCTCTCCTGTGTTGTTACAAAAGATACCATCAGTATTTGAGAGTTGTCTAAGAACCCTCTTTAATAACCCTCTTTAATAATTTAACTAACAATTTCCAAATAAAATTTACTTTGTGGCTTGAAACCCATCCTGCTGGAGGAAATTCCATTTCAATTCCATTATAATTGACATCACAACTCAAATTCCTAAATCTGCATCCCTAGTTCTTCAGAAATGAAGAGTTTCACCTTTCAGCCTGGAAGATTTAACCAGAAAGCCAGACCACCACACCCATATTTACATGAGGAAGTTCCCAGGGCGAACACTATTCTTCCATCAGGATGATCCTCAAATGCCCTTTAAAAACTCCTTAACTATTATTTAAAAGCCCTTTGTTTTACAGAGAGCAATACATTTGGCATGGAAGTTTAAGCATGACATGATTCAAGTTTATAAGGATTAAATTACGGCAGCTATTGAAATTCATGTTTGAATTTAATATTTAATATGTCTCCACTGACAGACTTCATTTACTCATCCTAATTAACAGTGCCCAGAGACTGCTTTTTCACCTTCTTTAGGCTGAACTATGGCCAAATGTTAGCCCTGAGGTGGGACACAGGCATCCCTAAGGCAGTGGAGGTGCCGACGGGCTGAGTGCTGCCATACAGCACCATCTAAGGGCTCTCCATAAGTACTGCTGAGGAGATGTATGGAATGAGACCTATGGATTGGCTCGTGGATGCTCCCAGCCAGCTGCCCAGTCACACACCAGTGTCACCACAGCAAAACTCTCTGAGCAACTGTTTCCTCTCTGAGTTGCTGCCACTGATTCATCAGGAATCATCTGGAAAACGAAGTTACTGAGAAGCTGCCCAAGGAATAATTTTCAGAATAACAGGATTTACCTCTGTCATCAGCAGCAATTTGTTTCTCTCTGTGGCAATCTCTTGGCATGCAGACAAGGTGGTTTATTACAAACACTCTAGATTAAGCACAGGAGGAGAAAATGTTACAGCTTCAAGATTTAGAAACTGAAAAACAAGAGTAGCTTTAATTCTATCCAGCTTGTGCAATATTTAAATCTCTATTTCAGCTTTTCTCGGCAATTTCTTTTTTCTTCATAATTTATACAAGTCTTGCTCATAAAAATATCTTCTTCTGGAGTGGTTTTGTGATGCAATCTACACAAGGAAATACCTCACTAACCTGAGGATCCACTCAGTCCAGCCTTAATCTCAAGGAACACCCAATAAAGAAAAAAACAATTATGAAAGGAAAAGTATTCAAACTGTCCCACAGAAATGCCCTTGCATGTCAGATGTTCACTAAGGTTCAATGCTGAAAAACGCTAGATGAGAGCTATTCAGACTAGACTAGTTTACAAGATTCATGCCTGTCTCCACAGCAATGTTTTCTGAGATGAAAGAATTGGCAATGGGCCAAACAAGATTATTTCAATTATCCCAGTTTCCCTCTGAAATTTCCTGTCTCGTTACATATGAAGTTTACCACCCCAAAAATGGAAAACTGACCTGCCTAGCAGGACAAACCTCAGGCAGCCTTTACTCTAGGACCTTATTCCATCACGCATAGGCACATGCTCCACTGCTGACCTCTCCTGACCTCAGGGTGTGGAGAAGCAGCAGCATCTCTAACATGGAAGGAATTGTGTGTGGTGAAAATGAGTGTCTGGAGCAGTGTCTCCAGCTAAACTGGAAGCCAAGTGCAAGACATGAAACTGGGACTTTCAACACATCATAATTCAAAATAACTGTTTAATGTAAGTACAGAAAGAAAGCATTCAGTGGCTTTTAGTCATTCTAGTGCTGTACAGTAGCCACGTTCTGCTCCATTGTTGCAGGCATGGAAATGACAGTACTACAGAATCCCACATTAAACACTTTTTCATATCTAAGAATGTCACATTCTAGTGGATAGTGAAAAGGAAAAGTGAAGAACAACAGTATTTGAAGTCTGAAACATTAATTTTCAAATCTAATCAGTTTCTATTGCCACTGCACACAGAAAGAACCAGTCAGCCTGTAAGTGCTGCATCGTAGCACTCATAAACAACAGAAAGGAGTTTTTTTCACTTTTACTGAAACTGTTTCTAAAAGCTTATTGATCTTGACCAGAGTTCCCCACTTCTCCTGTAAATCAGAAGTTAAGAACATGACTTCAGCTTCTTGTTTTGAGTCCTGCAGATACGAGATATTAGCAGCTGTTGTTCAGTGAAGACAGACAAATCATACTTACAGCTCAAAATAAAGAAATCCTGTTTGGGTGAACACAATTTACTCTGTTCATCAAGCAAGTCATTCCTCTCAGCCTCAGATAGCAGTCAGGATTTCCAGACAGATCATTTTGTTAAGATTCATGCAATATTAAAAAAAAATCCCAATATTTGCAACATAATTTCCATTTCCATTTGCTGATTATTTTAATTAATTGAGCTCTGCCAGATACCATGCACTTGCCATGCTTTTGACATGGCACGTAGGGCAGAAGCCAGTTTTTTTATGCAGCTGCCTGTTCTGGAAGGAACATCTGATCTATCTGATCTCAATTGTGCAATTACAGCAATATTAGTCCTCTCCATGAATTTTACAAGATTGGGATAGCTGAACAGCAAAGTTTGTCTTTAAACTTCAGAAGAGGAGGGACACCAGAGTGTAACAGGCTTGTGACACACATGCTGACGTTTTAACACATTGACCTGTAGCGTTCTGAAAAGCTACCAATGAATAGAGGGGAGAAGTCAGTGCTGGAGGTGATAGGGTGGAAAGGAGAAACCACCACACTGACAAGGTACAAAAAGGTGGCTCAGGATAACAACATTTCTGGCAGAAAAAGTATACAAATACTCACCTGTTTCTTACTCAGATCTAAGTGTAAAAGACAAGCATTTGAGCAACAGTAAAAGCTCCTGGTCTAACCTTCTGACGTCGTAAGGCACATTAAATGTTGCAGCTTCTGGTGTCACGAAAGAGCCTTTGTCCAGTCAGACTAACAATTTACTGTTTAGAGTTAAGGTGAAACAAGCGACTTCCTCTTTGCTCTTATTTTACAGGCTTTGCCAGATTTGATCAGATAAAGGCACACATTCAGTGCAGACCCTCAATAATTTTCAACCACGTTCAATACCAGTTCCAGGTCAGTTTGTGAAATCCCTTCTGAAAGATGTAAACCAAGAAATTCTTAGCATCTTGATTTCCCTTTACTCTATGGATTATATTGCCTACTTCAAAATACGAGGAAAGCTTCTCTAAATAAGAAGAGACCTTACTGTGATGGCTGAGGTCTTTCTCCTTCCATGAGAGGAGGGTCTGACATCACAGGCTGGGAACCAGCTTAGCTCCTTTTCCTGAAAAGAGACAGGATACATCTTAGTTTAGTTGACTTGTCCCTGTATTTCCCATCCCCCAAATCTTCCCAGGACGGTGCCTGCTTTCTTCCAAGATTTGATGAGAGAGAGAAAGAGGAGTAAAGGGCAAAGGTAACCAAGAGGTCAAGAAAAGATGCTTTCCCTCAGACACTGCTAACAAGGCAGAACACAGGAGTTTCACACGGCTTCAGAAACCCTTGTTCTCCGTTGGTGAGCTCCGTCCAAGCCAGGGTTCACTGAGGTTACAGCAAAAGAAAAGGTTGTACTTTTGTTGATCAACGCTGCTAAGCAACAAGTCATAAAAACCAACATCACCCTTGTCTTCTGCTGGTTGCAATTAGAGAACTACAAACAAGATCACAGATTCAGGGCCGGGAGAAAACCTTTAGCAGTGTGAGTGTGCACTGCTCCCAGCCATACAGCTTGTGCAGCAAGTTCTCATTAGACACACATTCCACATCCCCAGCCATTGCAGCCTGCACAGAGCAGGTCAGCCCCAGCCTCTGAAGCTATAATAGCCTTTGGCTTCTCATAGGTTGTAATCTTTAGGTTGTAGTGGTCACTTTCAATTGAAGAAACAAAGCAGAAGTGTTGTCAGTCCCTGATTAACTTCATGAATATTTGATTCATGTTAAAAGGTGCATAACGAAAGCTTTTACATGCTACTCTACCAGTGGAAGAGATGTAAGAGGAAATGAAGACATAGTGGCACAGAGCAGGAACTCACTTTGCCACAGTATTTTAAGGAAAAATACAGGAATCTTATCACGCATTCTGAAAGGTGAAGGTTTTAACTTGTTACAAGTAAACAATCTTTCACTCAAACTACAAAAACTTCTAATTCTTCCCCACTTCAAGCACAATTACAAACAAATCCACCTACTGCCAAAGGACAAGTGTCACATGGTCCCATGTAACACACAAATCCAAAAGATAGGAGTTGAATTTATAATTTTTGTAAGCCTCACACAGTAAACACTGTCGGTCACATCAGTTTCTGTGGCTTCACAGTGAATTATCCAAGATAATTTTTATGTTCCCATGGGAGGAAAAATAGAGAAAAATATGCATTCCTCTTGCTGCTCCATAATGTATCTTCTCCATACACTGTCATTAATGCCAGCTCCACTTTTCCTTCCTTGTTCATCAGCTGAACCGTACCTTAGTATGACAGAAGGGAACAGAGTATGTCTGTCATCCTTCCATTCGAAGTATGTACTCTAATTGCTTCTGAGTTTTTAATTTTGAATTTTTTATTCTCAATTTACAAATGCTCCATTATGAGGTGGGTGGGTTACTTTTAAATAAACTGTAAGGAATATGAGCTACAGTTCTCTAAACTGTAAGGAATATGAGCTACTGTGGAGTAGCTGAACTGGTTTTCAGAAGAGGAATCCTGTTGCTAGTCAGTCTGCACACTGATGACTGTCCAGCTCTTCAGGGGGACACACTAACGTTCCCTTAAATACATTTTTATCAACTTTTGTTCAATCTTTCACCAAATTATAAATGTTTTAGAACAGTTCAGCAGGAATAGTTACAGAAGCACTAAGCTCTGTAAAAATGTTTTTTGCATTTTTATTCATGGAGTATGTTTCTTATTGACTGTGCATCCAAGGGGGAGCAACAGAGCACTCTGAGAAAAGAAAATAAAAGGGAAATAAGGATGTTTGCACCAGTAAAGAGCAAGTCAGTAATTGAATCTTGCCACATCATGAAAGAAAACTTTAGGAAGGGAACTGCATACAGTTAAAAAAAAAAAAAGTTCCTTTGTATTCTTTAGCTTTACTCAACTCCCCTGCCCCAAAATCTCAAACAGCCAACACACTGCAGATTTCACAAACAAGCAATATATGTGAAGAGAACATAAGGCTGAAACAGCATGCACAACAGAAGTAATGCATTTACAGAAAGCAAGGGCAGATTAGATATCAAAGGAAAGTTTTTTATTATTTAAAGCAGGACATTACAACAGAACAGTAGTCAAGAAGGGGTCACTGGGTCCCGTCACAGAAAACAGAGAGATTAGATATGAAAGGAATAAGTCACACTAAGAGCATGAACTTGCTAAGAGCATTTTTTCAACCTTAAGTAACGTGGCTGTAAATATACGTGGGGCTCAGAGTAAAGACTATTGAACTGTAACCCTTGCACTCTCTGACCTGTTTCAGAGTCCTGGGTAAATCACTTGATCTCACCACACTTGTTCTTTCCAGTTGTGAAACACCAGCAACATCTAATAACAGGGACCTGGGGAAAAGTTTCATGCTTACAGACAACTGCAAGACTTTGTAGAAAATAACTTTGTGTATCTAAACAGTTTATTCCTTACCTCCCTTACTAATTTGTCTAACAGTTTGTCATACCTCCAGCTACAAACTTCATCTTGCTATTGGCTTCTGATGAAGTCATATTATTTTCCCATACTATTCTGCAATAGCTGTGGGCTTAAGTGCTAACATGAGAGCAGCTTGACAACTGCACAAACTAAGAATATGTCAACTTCCTACTAAACAGATTTGTTTACTCTCTTTTTTCAGAAGCCTGTTTACTTGAATAACAATATTTTAATGCATTTTAGCCAAGTTAATCCCACAGAGCTAAAAATGATGAGCTGGAAACATTCTTCTCTATCTTGGGACATAGTGGATTGTTTATGGAGTTGTAGCTGACTAGCTGAAGCTCTGCAGTCCTCCTGAAGACCATGCATCTGCCCAGCCCACGAGAACACAAACAAAACTGCACAATTAACTGAACAGCAGTTCACTTCAAAACACATCACAGCAAAATTTTACAGGCTGTAAAACAAACTACTCCATTACCGCATGGAAGGCCCAGTCACAGTTTGCACAGGACAGCTTTTCAGTTTGGTAGTGGAATCACTGAAAAAAAAAACAAAAACAGGGACACTCATATACTGTTTCATTTCCAAACATTCCTTTCAATATAAGGATATTTCTCCATCTACTGAAGCATGAGGCATAACTGAACACATAAAGAAGGCAAATCAGATTTTCATTTAATGCTCTGTTTTAAGAAGAAAATGCAGTTTGAAGAACCTGCTTAAGCCACTGCCCTTCTGCTATGAGTTCATTTTCAAATTAACAATACTATAAAAGAAACAACAAAATGAGAAAATAATGACAGCCCACGGCTTAGAGTGGATCAGTAGATCTGCATCCAGAAAACAAATACTGAAGAAGCTGTAAAACATATTCTGCTAGAGCAGGTGTCATTTAAACAAACCTGCAGGTTCTGTTTTACTTGCTTGGCAGCTCATGTATAACAGACAAGGAAAACAGCAGTCCTGATGAAGAAGTAATGACAGTTGTTACTAATTTTTGACAGGAGCTAAAGGATGTTGCTTGTTACAGTGAATTGTTAATTAATGTAATGAGCCTTTATGTATAGAATTGTTAAGTTATATACTGTTGTAGTTACTATATGGGGGAGCGGTGGTCCAAAGATTCAAGGAGCCTAGAAGGGAACTTTCTAGAAGATGATGAAGACATCGAGGTGGACCATGATTGGAAGGAACACCAGCCAATGAAATCTAAGAATCATAAAATGATTGGTCAAGAATGCATAGTGTTATGAGCCAATGAGAGTTGGGGAAAAGGAACAATCATTGCAAGGATTGAAAAACAGACCAATGACGGGACATTGAGAGACTGTGAGACCCCGGGTGCCCGATACCCTGGGTCCTCTGGCGGAACTTCGGATCTAAAAAAGCACTGCTATACAGCCATATAGCTTTTTGGTGGTCTGGCTTGCTGCGTGGATCCTAGGCTTATCCTTGGGTCCCACCCCCAGTGGTTTTTGGTTTTTTTAATAAACAGGTTCATTATTTAATTTTTATATAAGCCTCAGTTTTTCTTTTTTCTGAGGATTTTTTGTTCACGCCTGTTTATTACACTATTATAAGGGTTTGATCTAACAGATAAACATAAATGAGGTCACCTCAAAAACTGCCACCTGAAACAAAGGGACTATCAAAAAATTGAGAACTCAACTGATTAAAATGCCGCTATTCTCACTAATTCATTTCCCTCCTGACTGTCACTTCTTCTACAAGGTACCATAAAATACAGTCAATATTTAAAGCTCAAAGGACTTAAAGGACACAAGACATTCCTTTTGGTTTGGGGCACTCTCTGTCATATTCAATAGAGGTTGTTTAAATTAAAATAAACCGTAGGCACTGCATTTCTCTCACATTTCAGCATGGTCATAACGAAGTCACTGTGCTTCTGCCATTCCATACATTCCTTCAGCTGGTTCTTTTGTAACTGATTGCAGCAATCCCAAAGTAGAGATTAAGAAACAGGGGTAAGTGGTCAGAGCTCAGAAGTTCTGACAATTTAGGCAGTGGAAACCACTAACGCCAGCTACCCCAGAACAAACTTTCTTACCAAAGAAATGCCTCAGCTGCATGGCCCCCAAAACACCACAATGCCTAGCAGGCAGAAGTTGGGATCATGATATAACTGGGACAAGGGGAAAGAAGAGGGGAAAAAAAACCCAACAAAAACAAACACCATGAAGGTAAAAAGAGGATTAAAGTAACGCAGTTCACTGCTATACTGGAATCGGGTTGCCAGAAGTCAAACAGTGAAATAGAGCTGAAGTCACCATATCTTTTACATACATGTCCAGAAAATCAAAACTGTGAAAATCATCACTTCCAATATATTGCTTTAAAAATGAATTTATCTAAGTATCCACAGGCTCACAAATTCTCCTGTTTTACTGTCTCCAAAAATCAGCACTTTTCCACTTTATCCTTCACATTTAGTGGGCTCTGCTTTCTAGATCACCGATCAGGAAAATGTTTCCTCCAATTTTTCTCAAGGGAAAATAAAAAATAAAAGTGCTTTTGGTTGGAAGCAGTCCTGTCTTCTGCAAGACATAAAGAAAAAATATCAAACACGACTGGCCATTTTGTTTGAATCCAAAAAACACGTCAGATCAGAAAACCACAAAACGTTATTTTTAGAGATAAATTATTCTACTGTAAAGACATTTGCTATTAAAACATCATGGGTAACATTTGTTCCATCTGATGTCTGCACGTAATAAACAGTCTAACTACACTTCGCTTTTTAATAAAACATCTATTTTGAAACCAGGATAGTTAAAATTCTCTTCTCCTACTGTACAGTGTGTAATAACTAACTACAGCTTCCAAAGAGGGACCAAACACCACTATGCTCTATTTATATGCATACAATTTATTTAAAACTAAGGCTGTGGTCTGGTGCTGTCAGGCAGTGCAATGTTCTTGCTGTCACTCAAGGTGAGGAAAGAAAATGCAACCCATTCTGGCAGCAGCTGCTGCTATGTTAGAATGGAAAGCTGCAGTGTCAACTGCTCTGAGATGACCCCAGAACCAGAATCAAACCTTGCACCACCACAAACCTCACTCTCCTACCCTCCCCAAACCCAATCATTTCACACGGGCATCCAGTTTTCATCAACAGATTTATGGCATGTACAAATAGGAGATGTGGAAATTTATTTTTTTCCAATACAGTGTGTAGTAACCTCTTAGTGAGTGTTAAGATTTCTCATAATCACTGCATATACAGAATCCAACAGAATTCTTTTGCAGAGTACTGGATTCTATTCACGTCTGCTGCAACAAAACATCTGAATCCACACATAGAAAAAGCGTATTTAATGTTCATGTTTACATAAAGCACTTATCAAAATCAGAGTAGAAAACAATGCTTAGAGACTATCTTTGAATGCCTTGAGCAGCAGGTCTGCTGCCAGCCCAGGAGACAAGACTCCTCTAAGAACTTTTTCTTCCAGAAGTGGGATCTTATCCTTGACTGCCAAATGACTCCGGAAATGCTCCAGCATGTTCTCCTGGATGAGGTTCCACATCCACGCTTTCTGCTGTTTCCGTCGTTTGGCAACCAGCTCGCCACTTGTGAGCATGAGGTCACGAAACTCAGTCATTTTATCCCACATATCCGAGATGCCCTCCCCGGTTTTGGCAGAGATGCGCATTACCTGGTGGATTCAGAGGAATTGTTAAAGCCAAGGTAGTTGCTGACCTTGAGGCTTCAATTACTGCATCAGGTAGATAGCATGGAAATTAAGAAATGTGTGAGGGAAGTTTCCTTCAATACTCACTTCATGAGGCTCTAACCATTTCTGTGCCTCCCCCGCAAGCCCCCCAAAAATTTGAGATTCTACTAACTAGAAGTAGACCCTGAGATCCATACTATTTGGGGTATTTGTCCAGCTGCTTGTTATGAGAATCATTTTTAGTAAGTCCGTCAGCTAAGAGGCACATTATTGCTCTTTTACTTAAATGCAGAGTTAAGTGCATATTCTGGTAGCTATTCTTTTGCACTTAAAATGCCACAAACAAGGTACTTTGGATTTTTTTTTTGCTTTTGCTTTCCAGACCAGCAATTAATTTTGCCAATAATATTTCAGACATCCAGCACAGTCTTTCAAATTGAACAACCTGGTTTTTTTTTAAAGCATCTCTCCTTTTCCACACTTACAAAAGAAAGGCTAATCCTCAGTCAGCCCAGCTGATTTAAACTCAGCTTAATGGGTCAATTTCAACACCAGGGTAGAACAGATAGTATACAGATAGTTTATTTATAAAGGAAGTGAGAATTTGTGTGTGCTTATTCTATATATACATATTAAAAACTAGCAACTTCTCCTTAAAAATCCACCAAAAGCTTTTAGTAGATAAAATACAACATTAAAACTGAAGACCCACAGGATGAGAATTCCAATTATCTAGCCATTTTCATTATATGAGAAACTAAAAAAAAATTTAAAGCAATAAACACATGAACTAGTGAAAGAACAAAGATAATCACAGGCTTCAGAGTTATAATGGAGGGAGAAGTAGATTAAGGGGCATTTTCAGATATGCACAGTTTACAAAAAGCAGGTAAAGTTTGCACCACTCCTGATGTCAGTAATAGCTCTGCTAGTGCAGAGACTGTAGCTCAGGGCAGAAGTCCTGGGGAGGAAGACTGGCTTTGCAGTGTTTCATGTGGCAGACCTTGAGATCAGAGGTGAGGCACGGACAGCAGCAACCACCTCTCCAGCACACTGAGACTGAACAACCAACTGCAATTTTTAACAAGAGTCCAGGGAGACTAGGACACCTAGATGAGAAGATACCAACCTTAACTCATTCAGCAGGTTTTCTGAGGGGTAAAAATACAAAAAAACCCCAAACACATCACCAAAATCCAAACAAAACTAAACCAGACCCAAAGAACCCCACAAAACAGAGGGATGTCCACAAACCTTTGGCCTCCAAACCTTTGAACGCCTGCGAAGCAGCTTCATAGCACTGACGTACTCAGCCTGGATTCTCCGGGCGGGCACAACTAAATCACCATCGGCCTTATTGATAGCAACCAGGTCTGCCATCTCAATGATGCCCCGCTTGATGCCCTAAATGCAACAGGGGACAGGAATCAGGAGTACCCAGAAGGGCTGTGACACGCTGATTCATCACAAAAAGCAGGTCAAAATGCTTTGGTAGTATCTAGTTTTCTCCCCAAATATATATATAACTAGTAAAAATGTCAAAGTTAAGCCATAGAGTATCAGAAGTTTATATCCTAATATTTTTATAAAATCAAAAAGGGAGCTTAACTGTGCAGTAAGTGGATGACACTGAAAATACTTAATAATAACAGTATAATGGACAAAACACTATTGATACGGACTTTCTGCACAGATACTACATGTTGAATTTAAGTTTCTCTTTCTAGTCCCAGGTAGTAACCAATAACAGAAACTGAAAAATACCTGTAATTCATCTCCACTCGCAGGTGGTAGCAGTAATATAAACATATCAACCATATCAGCCACAGCAAATTCTGACTGGCCCACACCTAAAAAATTCACAATTTACCATTTACTACAAACTTTCAGTAACATTAATGACAGTAATCCTGACAGATCCCAGCACGGCCCCACGAACAAATCCCACTAACAAAATAAAGACAACAGGAAACACAACAGCTTACTGAAAGACATACAGGACTAGAAAATAAGACAGAATGAGCATCCATGCTCAACCAGTGACCATGTACAAAAACATGGGCAAAATCAAGGCAGGAGCATGCAATTATTAGCACAGCTTATTTTCTTATCACAACAGGACAATCAAAGCAAACCCTAAGCACATACCTACTGTTTCCACAAGAACAACATCATAGCCTCCTCCTTCACAGAGCAGAATGGCTTCATTTGTGGTCCTTGTAACACCTCCCAGTGTCCCACTGGTTGGAGATGGCCTGATGTATGCATTCATGTCTCTTGACAACTCAGTCATCCGTGTTTTATCACCCAGTAGGGAACCTTAATGTTAAATTATTTCAGAAGTGCAACACAGCCAAACTCCCACTTCTCCCCCTCCCACCAATAAATGAGTGAGGAAAGACAGATCTCTCATACAAAGTCAGTCAAATAAGAATATCCTAGTCATAGTAGCTCAAGACTTAGCTGAGGACTAGGAAGCTACTGTCTGATTCTTCTACTTCTCAGAAGCTAGAAAGGCCTGACAGCAGACCTTACTGCTGCCAAATACAAAGAATTTGTGCTAGGTCAAAATGAATTCTACAACTCCTGAACGGCTTTTTGAGCCTATAAACATCAGGCCACACAGCCTGTTCCTGTCCAAAGGCACAAATCTCTGCATTATGATTCTGACATGCCTTGATGCTGGATGTTTTGTTTTAAGAGAGCTGACACATGTTCCGGCCTTCCTTCTACTCAAACAAATTGCAAATCAGATTCAGTGAGATCTACGCACTCGACGCACACTCCCAAAGATGAGAGATGCTCAATTCTTCCAACTGGTGCAGTCTTGCTCTCACATTTTGCTATTCTACTGACGCATCCTGAACACATGCATTAAAGAACACAGCCTATCTTAGCTCCACATCATTGCAATGCTCTAGTTATTTCTTCATAAATAGTTACACACCTCTAACAGCACAGAAGCTGGAAAAATTAATGATGCTGCCTCTTACAAAATGATCAAAATCAAGACTGTATTATTTGTATCAGAGATAGCATGAAACAGGCATGGTCAGCTTGTAATTTCCCTACAATTTTTTATTGGAGAGTTATAGATCACAGCCTGTCATCAGTAACCCTGCACAACTTCAAAAAAATTCAAATTTAGAAAAATAAATTGTAAGGCAACATTTGAACACTGGAAAAGAGGAAATCTGAAAGAATTACAATACTGATACCTATTTCCCAATTTTGTATCACATAGGAAAAAAATACGAAAACTTGATTTCTTCTATATTTTCCTGTTATAGGCACCAAATTTTCTTCCACTTGGCCCAAAGAGAAACTTCAGTAGCTGACAAGGTATTGGAAATTTGACTCAAACTTTAATTCACACTCACCACCACTTGTACTAGAGGAAGGGTCTACAGCCAACACAGACACTTTATGTTTTCTTTCCGTAAGCATTTTCCCAAAACATTCTATGAAGGTCGACTTTCCAGCACCAGGAGGACCAGACAACCCTAAATAATCACATTAGGAAGAAAAAAACATTTTGTTAGTTAAATAAATAGCACATCTCATGAATACCATCAACATCCAAGTTGATAACATTCATACTTTAGCACAGCATCACAACAATAGCAAATAGAAAACTATGTCAAAACAAAATAGGAGCTTGGCAACACAGGAGCACTTCACCACCCCTCATCCTACTGACACCAACATAACATTGGGTTTATCTATTTCTTCCCCTCCAAATAAAATTACTTACACTGTATGACTGAAGTTTCAGAACTTTCAAAAAGTTATATATTAGAAATGGATTTTTCAGATTTATTACAAAAGAAACACTACAAAAGGAAAAGCAAGCTCAAAGAGCTGCTCTTTCAAAAAAATGAGGCCATTTATTTACATGTCAAAGCTCACAAACTAAGATTAGCACCAAATTTCCTCACTGCCATGCCCCAGTTCTTGTTCTTACTACCTCTGTACAGACAGAAGAAATGACAGCTGGGCATGACATATGTTAGCAGTCCTTTCCCTTTGTAAGGGAAAAATAGTTTACAGCTTCCAAGAGAAGCAGGTTCAAGTCTCCTTCAGCTGAAAAGCAGGCTGCTTAGCAGAGGGCCATAAAACAGGAAGGTGCATGTTTTTCCCTCTGTAGACTAAAAAAAGGGATTCAGAACTGTTCAAGAAAACACCTTTGGGAAAAGACCAGGTCTGCTTGACCACATCTTCCCCTAAGTGCAAAAAACATTTACATCAATCTGCAATCTTTCACCTTATAATGGTTACAAAACCCACCCTGAATAACACACTCCCAAGAAGCAACAATAATTTCTACAGCATTTTCAAAAGCATTTTTCATCTCAAGCCACAATTCCACTGGACAACAGAAGTCATCTAGATTGGCTATAAACCACAAAAAAAAAAAAAAAAAAACCCAATCCAAGCTACAGACCACAAACAACAGTAATAAAAGGTAAGGACAGTAATTATATGTAAGCAACTACTAGACAAGACATAAAAGGACTAACCCACTCTAAAGGCAAGTGGCTTTCCTTGATTTAACTTTTCTTGTTCCCTGTGGTAGGATAATACCTTCTGAAGGAGCACCTGGGCTACTTTCTTCTTCCTACTCTGAGTTGATTCTATGAGTGTAATGGCTTCAGCTAAACAGGCTCTATGACCCTGGATTAGCCCATGGTAAAGTCTGTCTACAAGTCTCTGCTCCTGGTCAGAAAGTCCCTCTGCTTGCTGCTCAGGGGCTGCTTGCTGGCACAGCTCTCTCCTCAAACCGTTTGATGAACAAATCCATTCTGTGTGACAGCGGTGCACTGGCCCAAGAGATTCGACACCCAGGAAATCTGCTGGGGAAGTGAAGCGGAAGTTCATGAAGTAAGTTCTTCTGGAGAAGTAACAACTAGGGAATCTCAGAAGCAAAGAAGGGATCTTCATCTTGTTTGGAATTAATAAGTACCAGAGTTGTCAGTTCACTTCTATTTGCAGACATCCTGAAGAAAAGGAAAAACATTTTTACTTTCTTCAAAGCACTTATGAGGACTCAAATTGAATTTATGCACATTCGTGATCACCAGCTTTTATTTTACCTTTACCTGTTGCCTTGAATAAAAAAATGACTGTCACCTTTTCCCATTAAACAGACACAATAAAAACACGCTATAGAATCAAAAGCACGGCATCTCTTTATTATCATACTCTCTAAGTGAAAATATAAAAAAAGTACTTTCAAATAAGTCTCTGAGAGCACATGCAGCACACTACAAACCCAGGAACAATCAATCCTTACGCTTATGGAAATGGCGGTATGTTCTAGTTTGACGGGCTATTTTTAGGTCTGTTTTTAACAATTATTCGGGGTGAGGGCATATTTGCACTTATTTCCATCAGCACGAGAAAAAAAACGGGGGTGGGAGAGAATTCAGACACAAGAACATTCAGAAATAAACAGGAGCTGAAGCCTCCCCGAAGCGCCCGGGCGGCCCCGGCCCCGCTCCCGCTCCGCCGCCTCAGCCCGGGGCGGCCGCTGAGGGGATGAGGGCACAGGAAAAGCCGCCGCTGCCCGCCATTCCCGGCCGCTGCCCGCCATTCCCGGCACCTACCGGAGCCGCCCCGCTCCGCCCCGGGAAGTGACGCCCTCAGGCTGAGCCGGAACCCGCTGCCCCGCAGGGAAAGGGGCGAGCAGGGCTGGGAATGGGGGGCTGCAGGAGGGCAAGGAGCTACCCTGCCATTCCCCGGGACCCGCAAAGCGAGCGGTCAAGGCCTCAAGGCTCAGGTCTCGCCATTCCATGAGTACGCAAACTTCCATGGCCATGGAGGTACAGTCTCCCTGCCCTGGCCTTGCAGTGAAGGCTGTTTCGAATCATCATTTCTCTCCCGATTTAGAGGAATCCACTCTGAATCCATGTGTGGCGATTTACTAGTCCTCCCACTTCGTTTCATACACCAGGAAAGGAGAAGAAATACTTAAAACCCTACATGTGCTTATTAAATCACGTTTATTTTCAGCCTTATTAAACATCCTCTTTAAAGTTTCCTGTCGTGGAATGCTGGTTTATTGTGAGGCAGGGTTTGTTTTGCTTCCTTAATTTTTTTTTTTTAACTATTATTATTTCTCCAGTCATCTCACTACCCTTTTTTCTGCCCATCTTCTTGTTAAAGTACACAGATCTCTTTCCAATGAATGTAAATACACAGAATCCACTGGCTGATCTGTTCCCAGTGCCTTGTAGTCCTGCAAAGACTTTTTCACAGCATCAGCACCTGGGCAGTAAAAATGACAGACTATTAAATAGCAAAACTTTTGTTCTGAACTGCTGAATGCACGATTTAATCTCACTGCTTTTATTTCAGTCCAGAAGATGATACACAGAGAACTGAACACTTCAGGGCTAAGAAAATATGCAATTTTGTGTGCCTATCAGCATGGGATGAAACCACAGCAGAAAGAGACAAGACGTTCCATTTCGAAATAGCCTTGTGTGGTCTTTCTGTTTAACCAGGTCTTTATTCACCAGACTTAGCATGGATCACTATAATCTCTTCATTAACAAGCTTTATAAGACTTTCTGTTGCAAGTGCCGTACTTACACCTAGCTAGCACATCCCCACTATTATCTTAATAACAGCAGAAACAACAGCAACAAAAAAAAAGTTCTACTACTGCTTAGTTGAACGTTCAGTTTATACCCCTTTGTGTTCTCCCAAAATGAGTACTTTTGTCAGTGACATTGATGAACAGGTGTGGAAAATTGCACATTTCATCAATGCTGAAGAGGAGAGAGGATTGTTCAGTTCTCTATGATAACCTTGTGGACCAGAATAATAGGGGTGAGATTAAAGTGCGCACTCAGCAGTTCAGAACAAAACTGCTGCTCTATTATACAGCCCATCAGCTGTACTGCCAATCTGATATGGCCACAAACAGGCATCAAGGTGCTGTAGAGTCTTCTCCCTGCAAGAACTATTTTCAAGACTTTGCACACTGGTGAGGTCTGGAACTCCAAATTGCTCAAGTCATCCTCTTTTTTGTTCCCCTTTCCCCCCAGCTCTGTGATTCAACAAGTAAGCTTTTCACCAGTCAGAGACTACAGTCTCCAAATGCCAGATATGAGAGGAAGATTTCCTATTTCCTTGTCAATTATATACACCCTTTCTTTCAAGAGTCTTTCATATATCAGAGATTATATAGGTTTCCTGGAACTACATGCTCTTCTACCACCCTTCTACCACCTTGATTTTCTTCTACTCTAACCTCACCCAAAACAGGCAAAAATATTCCCTTAGAGGCTGGATCATATCTAGAGTCTTCTTAATTGACATCCTGCCATATTATACAGTGTTCTTGTGTTTCTCCTATGGTCTTTTAATGTCTGCAACTAAAGAGGGGGGGTTTTGGTTGTTATTACACACAGCCCAATAAATTTCGGTGAGACTCACTGTATTTGTGTTTCTGATCTCCAACATACAGATTTCTCTTGGCTTCTGTATTCTTTATCTGTTCATCATTAATTTACTTAACATTGTTGCTGAGCTATTCAGGAGGGTAATTCAGTAGCTTTTCACATCAGACTCTGTTTCTCCTTTTTCTTAAAAATTATCTTTCAAATTTTGGGTGAAAGGAGTGTGTTTGTGGATTTGGCAGGTTTTTTTATTTTGAATTTAACTCATATTCTGTGTTCGCTTTGCTTCTTTTCCCCAAGGGTGTCAGAAGAATAAAAATGCACACCCCACAGTTATGCCCTCACAGTCTGCAAACTTGTCCAAGATTTAAGAAAATTACCTGTTTTAACCTCCTTGCTGCAATTTATCACAGTGTTAAAGAAAAGAGTACTGCTGGTAACTCATGAAATAGCAGTCTTCCTTCTGAGGCAATACTAAATCAAACATCCTGTAAAGCATTATAAATATTGTGCCACAAGCTAAAGGTGCAGGGAGGCACAGATATTCAGGCAAAAGGTGCAACCAAATCCAGATCATTACAAAAGCATAGAAAAAGACCTTTCTGTAACTTCTCACAGCAGGAATAGTATTAACACTAGAAACCATGCAAATTTACATTCAGTCTATCTGGCTTCCCCTTGAAGTTTTAGTTGGATTAGTTAATTCCTTCTTTCTCTGGCAACACTGATTTCCTTGCTCTGTTCACCTCCTCTTTAAGAAAACTCAAACTAATCTTTGCTCACATAATTAATACAAAGATATATAATAGTGTCATAGACATTTCTTTAGAGCAATGTGCTGTAAAGGCCAATACAAAACCACAGTCCCTGCCATGGTACAAACTGAAACTACAGTGGTGACCAAATGACCATTTACCCTTTATTTCAGAAGACAACCCTCAATTCATTTCAGTTTTCACAGAAGCAGAGAAGTTTTGATTCAACCTCCTTTTTACAGCAAAATGTGAAGCTAGGTAACTGCTGATTACAACCTTCCTTTCAAGAAGAAAGGCTAAGCCTTTCAAGGACAGTCTTAGCACTCTAGACAAAATGTACCTCCTGTCTCATCTTAAAAGATAATTGGACACCTGAAATAAAATTACTAGAAAGCATATTCACAGCAGAAATTTTGCCTGTTGAAATGCAACTTGAGCCTATGAGTTGCAATCACAGTTGCAATCACAACTCAGGCAAGGAAATACCAGAAAAAAAGGCCATCTCCCCAAAAGCTTTGCAACAGCTGCACCAATAGGTGTTTGCTGACTGTGAGCATCCCAAGGTTTTTCTACAAAGGCCAGGACAGAGCAGCAGGACAGCTGCCTGGCTAAGTTTGGAGAAAACAGTCTTTCCACACCTTCCCAGAGTCAGCCACCTACACAGAAGGGACAACTCCATGGCTGAGCAGATTCTCTGTACCTGTGCTGGTGAGGAGCCATAAGGTTGTCAGGGCTGGTGGAGCATGATAGCCTGGAAAAAGAAATTTGCTCTTTGAGCTTTGGCTGAGATCCTCAAGAGAGCATTTGAAGAAAGCAGAAGGAAAATGGTCTTAAGTAATTATGGTTTGTATTTGTGTAATGTTTTTATAAACAAGGGAGCTGAGGTTACTTCACAAAACCTTAGAGCAGTGACTTCAACATTTCCTTGTTGGTATGAACTGAGCAGTGATTGCACATTAGTGAGAAATGACATCAGCCATTACAGGAAAGTTTTCTACTGCTTATGCACAAGTTTTTTAATTGTTAATGATGAACTGCCTGATGTGAAATGATTTTTAAAGGGGACAGATAAAACCATCTGTTCTTATAAAAGCAACTATCTTTTCACTAAAAAAAGGGAAGACATTTACTATATAGGCAAAAGCCCCAAACATTATTCATATACTACTACTGGTTGTAAAAGCCATTTAAATAATGTTCTCCAAGACTGATTCATTGTTGAAATTATAAACCTGGAAGAGCAAGTCATTTGCCAGTAAAATATTGTTGCTTTTTCTTTCAATTAAAAAAAGCATTTAAAACCTTGGCTTAAAGAGTATGTTTTTCTTCATGGGCACCAATGACTCATGATATCAAAATATTTCTCATGTAGTTCATTATTACACAGCTGAAAAGGAAATCATTAATTGCCTCCTCCTGTTTTTTTTCAATACAGCAATGAAACCATACCAAGCATATTAGTAAACATAAAAAATATAATACAATATGACACCTGACTTTGCTAAGACACCCTCATTCCCAGCTACTTTCTGCTTAGGGAAAGGCCTGATTAGCTGCAGTTTCAAAGTTCTGTAGTTGCCACTAAAAAAAAACCTCGATCCTGAGACTTTCAAGTGACTAAAGATAACCCTCCTTCCCTCCAGCCCAGGGGGCTAAAGGTTTATTAAGTCAGTTTGAAATAAGCACAAGTGAATACTGTAGTTCTCACGGTGAAGCAGCCATTGGGGCAAGGAATCAATGATGAATGCATAACTCAGTTTACCACTGACGACAATTTGAACATTGAGAGTGAAAACATAAATCTCTCATACATTCAGGTGTTTTTCTCTGCATCTCCAACAGCACTGGTGCTCAGAGTTCTTTGTCCCACACTAGTGCTTCACTAGCACATGAAAGCCACAACTGGTAGAAGTGAGACGGTGGGGAGAATTAGCCATAGGAACATGCAAAACATATCAAGACATTCTCTGTTCCAGGATGACACAGCCAAGATTAAGAGGAAGACCAAGGCCATGGTAAATCTGATAGTCAGGATTCAAAACTGAGATGTAGGAAAACCTAAGTGTTTCCAGTTGTGACCAAACCTGTGTTGGGAACAGGGAAGGCTGGTTTTGGCAGGCCGCCCGAGTGCCTTAAACATGAGGTACTATTTATCATGCTGGAAGTCTCTGTTGTGCAGGTATTTGCTTGCTTACTCTCCAACATGCCCACAAAAGCAAGACTTTGGTCTTACAGTCCAACACAGTGTGCAAGATAAATGTCCCATTTTTCCAAGCAGCTGTAGCAGATGGGCATGAAAAAGACAAAAAGGGAAAATTCTGCTAAGAGTCAACATAGTATGATCAACCCATCCAGAAATACAGCACGACAGCATTCTAAAAGGCTGACTGACTCAGAAAAGGCTTGTTAAAGAGCCTGTTGGATCATACAGTGTGTCATTGCTTTACACCACAAAGTAAACAAACACCTTCATGTAAGTACACTCTACATTTACAAAGATTAGCCTAATGATACAAAATATTGTACCACAGAATTAAGATGAAAGAAGAATCCTTAAATAAGACAAAAAGGAAAGCAAAAAGCTCCAATAGTCAAACAACAAACCCCGCTGCAATTGTAACTGATGCAGTTGTATGGGAGAAATTAGCATAGAGCATACAGAAAGAACTAAAATATTTGTTTCGAGGACCAGCTAATAGAGGTCCAGAAGGGAAATTTGGAATCTTTTTGTTCAGAAGTCGGTATTTTCATCTAATTGCTTTCCTGACTAGATCCATGTTTAGAAAAGAATTCTACATTCAAGCAGCAACCCCATTTCAATGTATCATTATACTACGTTGCAAGAATCAAAGATGTTCCACCTTCACTTCCTTTGCCCACTGGAAGTTAGCCTTAATTTGTTGTCTGAAAATTTGTGTTTATCTTCAGTGCAGAGGAATAAAATTGAGAAAAAATTCCCGTGACTCTCGCCATGAAGCTTCCCTTACTTCTTCTGGCCAGAAGGGGAAGCTAGCGCTATGTGGTTGAGTCACACAGCCTGGATGGATTCTGAACACACGGGAATTCAGCTCACCAACACCATCGGGAATCTGCCCTGTTTGGCCACAGCAGAGTTTAACTACCTGAGGAACTTAAATATACCGAACATTTATTGAGAGTGCATCCAGGAGGCTTCAGAGTGTAAAATACAAAAGCCTCTCTGCAAGCATGGCCTCCATCTCGGTTTGGAAAATTACTCACAGAAGACCAGCAGCAAGTGGCTGTAACCCTGCTTAGAAGTCCCTTACAGCGAGTTTCTGACTTCCCAGCAGGATTTTGCTGTTGCCCTATCTCTGTGTAACATAAGGCTTACATAGAAATGTCATCGTATTTCCCCACTAAACCAGAAACGAAATACAAAGCATACATTTTAACCAGAATTCTGCTACTGTGTTACAATACCTAGTCAGAGTATCAGTGTGGGAAACAGAATATTTTACACAAAATATATCAATAGTTGCTTTGTTACATTACTATTAAAGGATTTTGTTTTATTGTTTAGAATGAAGACAAGAAATCTTCAGTACTCACAGCTCAGATGGCTTGTGGTTACCGGCATCCTTCATCCTTTTCAGAGCAGATTCAACTGCATTTATTTGATGTCTGCCAATTTTAGTAAGGAAGGGGGTAGACTGAGGGTTGTTTTTTCTTTTCTGATCAGCTATTACATTTCAGTCTCTCAGCATTAAAAACCCAGCTCTTTATTTGACTTAAGCTAAACTATCAGACATGTTAGATGGCCCTTCGCACAGGGCTGTGGAAAGAAACAGCAGCAGTCACATGCCAAAAACTGTATCTAGGTCTGTCCAAAATTTCTACTTTTGTATCTATCTGCATGTCTCTTGTCTGGCCTAGACTCAGGCTTTCGGCCATTTCTGGAAGGAAATTTCCAGGAATACTTCACTTCTAGGAACTTCCAGGAATGCTCTCTCTTGCTCAGCCAGAGGCAGACTATTCAAATCATCAGTGGATGAAACATTAAAAAAAATGAACATAGGAAGTCTTGAATACAAGTCTATGTTAAACACACACCACCCCTTGCCCCTGTTTGCCATTTATTCCAAGAGAACATATCCCTGGTGCTACTTTCGTCTCATGAAGCAAGACGGATACTAAAACAGATGCTGAGTATGTCAATGAGAGTGCAGTAGTGGAGGTCTGACAGAAGGCCTTACAAGCCCATTAGTTTTTAAAAATAATCTAAAAGCATGGAATAAGCAAAAAAATGATAGTGTTGTATTAAAAGTATTCTAGGAGGCCTCCTGTATTGCAGTCTCTCCCCATCACCATCCCTTTCTGCTGCTAACTTCTTGTATGTACTTATTCTAAAAAAGACAGAATGAGTGGCAATTGAAAGGATTGAAACAGCAGTTATTTGCAAAATGAGATGTTTCTTGAAGGGAAGAGATATTGATTTTGTCTTCTCATATTTTATACCGAACATTGAGCTATAAAGAATTTTTAGCTAACATCAAATCAAAAAATGCAAGAAAATTACAGCTCAAGTCAGAGCTCTCGGCTCTTACTCCACATTTCAGAATCACATGTCAACAAGATTTCACCTTCTCAATGCTCCTGTTCCAGTGAAGGAAAAGTACACAGTCATTCAAATCCATACTTCTTTTAGCTGGTGTTCTGGAAAAACATTTCATACGTTAAAGCCTCATGATCTACCCATCTAGTTGTGGAAAGCATAAAAATTCTGATATCACCTCCTTAGAGTGAATCCATTCTTGTAACTAAGCCTATGAAAAGAATAAAGGTGGCATTAACAATCTGTTTTAATGACAGTGTTTGTATCATTTCCAATCACACAAGTAACACTTCTCCAAAGTCATTAGTGCCCTGCCGTAATAGCTGTCACTGCTTCTTCAATCTTGCTGCTCTGAGAGCAAAGACTCTGTAGATTCCTGTTACAAATATTGATAAGCTTCAGGAAAAGTTCTTTTCCACATGGTCTTGTATGAGGCATTCATATTCCAGCATTCCCAATGATGGTTAAATGCTCATACAGAACACACTCCTGAGCAGAAAGTGGGGTTTGTTACTAGGATAGCTGTGCAAATCAATACATTTTTTAGCTGCAACTCATCTTTAACTACACAGGCATATGGAACAAGGAGAAGAGGGGGAAAATAGTTTTGCCTGCTTTATATTAAATCACTATGTCTCAGTAGGTATGAAAATATATTCAGGTGACAAAGTCATCCTCAACATCTCTGACAGAATTCAGCTCTTTGAAGTTCAGACCAAGCCCTAAACACTCACAGCACACAGCAGGAAAGCATCCAAAAAAACATCAAGAAGACCTTTGCTATTCCTAATATGCATTTTTTTAACCTGTCATTGACAATCTCCAATCACCAACTCTCCAAAATCTATCCAGGTAACTTGTTAGTGTTTAATATGTTAACTGACACAAATTTCTCCTCCCTACCCCCAGTATTAGACTTAATTTTATTCTGTGAAGTTTAAGCCTATTATTTCTTGTCCTATTCTCTGCAAAGCAGAGAAAAGGAATTGAACTCTTCTTTCTCAGAGTAGCTATCTAGGCATGCTTCAAAACCTCCAGGTTTGACCCTTTTGGTTAATTTTAAAGGACATTTTATTTACCATGATGTTTTAGAACAAAACTTAGTGAGCAGGCAGTTTCCTTGCTTGATTCTGCCACCATGCACACAAACACTCCTGCATTAGTTACTGATGACTGCAGTGTTTCAGACAGCAGGGCAGCAAGTAATTCAGCAAAGGTTACTTCTGAAAAATCTCTGGCCAGCTTTTCTGGAAGAAGACTACAAATATCTAATGCTAGTTATCTAACCACATACTTTCTTAATTAATGCATTCTAAGTAACAAAGATCACATTTTGAAGTCTGACCTGTAAAAGAAAACTCTTTTTGTTCCTTGTGATCTAAGAAAAAGATGACAGCACATATATTTTTTTTTCCATTGAAATAAGACAAAATGAAAAAAACCCACCTGACTTTTGCCTCCTCACTTCAAGGCAATCTTTTTAAACAGTTACTCTCAGATGCATCTTGGATAAATGTTTTAACTCTTATTTTAAAAAAACAGAGACTACTTAGCAAGCAAGCAAACTACAGCTTTAAGAGTTTTAGTGTTAAAAGGTATCAGAGGAACAGGCCAAAAAAAGAAGGGCAAGAACAAAAAGCATCGTTTAATCCAAGGGGATAATCTTTGTCAGGCAGTTTAACTAATCTTCTCTGAGCACTAATCTGGACATTCCACATGATCAATTTCCAGGAGATATAAAACTTAAAATTTTTAGCTCAATTATGTAAGAGTCCTGAGATTAGGCCACTTTTTTCATAGAGTCATTGCTCATTCTCACACGCCTTATGGAAGCATCATGAAATGATGAATGCCTCCGGATTGCCAGGAAAACATGATGGAAACCCACTGTATTTCTAGTGGAGTGACAATCACTAAAGGCAATTTCAAAAGACAATATAAAATACATAGATATAATACATAACTATAAAGCAAATCCATTTTGTAGAAAGGCGAATTTTAACCAAGTAGTAGAAGAAAAATTCTAACTACAAAAGTGATTAATAAGTGGAAGAGGGTATGTAGGTAAGCTGTAAAATACCTTCTGAATTTCACTTGAATCCTACACAATGCCCTTCTGACCATCCTATACACCACTGAAACGATGCATGATGCAGCCAGCCCCTCACCTAACTGGTATTTACTGCACTTCTGCATGTGCAGAACATGTACAAGGCTCAAATACACTTCCAATGCAGCATTCATGAAAGAATTTCTGGCAAATCTTTATGCACCCAAAGCGATGTTTTAGTTTTTCAAAGTTATTTTCCCTCCCCTCATAGCCCTCTGGCTTTTAGACTGATCCTTTCAGAGGCTGAAATTCATAATTCATCTGAAGAACACAGCATCTGTTCCATTGTAAGAGATCTCCCTGTGGCTGGGTCAGCCTTAGTCAGAGAGAAACCACATGGAGCAAGTCCCTCCAGATTTTTCCCTTTCCTCCCATAAAACTACAGAAGAATAATTCATTTCAGGGAGGTGGAAGGAAAGAAAGTGAAGCAGATCCCTGTACTCCCCCTCCACAGGTATGAGAACTTTAATTTCTCACCTATTTTCATCCAGCTTTCCAGAAAAACAAAACACAAAAATCCAAACAAAAATATTCCTTAAAAGCAGGAATATTATACACAATGTCCTTCTCTAAAAAAGGGTATTTTGAATTATTTCCAATTCTGTAATTTGTACCTTAGTAACAAACTGGCAATACCAGGTTAACCATCTCAGACTTGTAGTCTGAAAGCTACATTTCTAAAAAACCCACAAAAAATAAACAGGATACTTCAAAAATGCGCCCCACGCAACTGTTTGTTTTTCCAGGTATACACTAAATATCTTCTCATGGTATCACATGAACTCATACTCTACTTTTTTCAGTAACCAGCCCCTTTTACTATGCTCTCCAAACTTCTGTAAGCATGGAGGAAAAAAGGTTGTGGAAAGAGGGAGCAGTCTACAAGAACTGAGAGGTAGGAACTTCACAAGGAGCCTTCTGGTTCTGCATTTGAAAAATTAAACCAGACATAGGATATAATCCATAGCCCATACATTTGAAAAGATGGAAATTAAGAGTGCATAATTATTACATATGCCCTAAGAAGATATCATCAGTCTATTGTTACATTCCATGATGTTCTTTTTGAGAAAATGAGGCCAGCTTTCACAGACATACTAGCCAGCACTTAGAAGTACACCTCTGACAACTGCGTATTTAATTTGCTACCTCTCTAGTTTTTACTGCTTACTGTCATCAGAAACTTCAGATGACCAGAGAAACCTCGACCCTGCTTCCAGTGGTGCAGGTCCAGCCTTGTTCCTGTGCAAACACCAAAACCTGCACATGTCCACACATTCATCCACAAGTGCTGGAAATGGAACATTTGTGTCTCAGATGGAATTTAGAGAAAAAAAGATGAATGTGTAAGGCAACATCTGCTACCCGCCATTCATCCCACATGTGGGAGCCAGTCACAACCATGTTTTCCAAACTTGTGTGGCACTGAAAGGCTCCCAGATGGAGATGACTAACCGTGTTATCTGGGTTAGGCTTTCAGCTATGCTCAGTCCCTTACAAGGGCCATATCCTGTTTATCTGATGGGCAATGTCACGTTTTCCAGGCATTCCAGGTACAGTTGTAGAGATAATGAATTTTGACTGGGCTTTTTGTACACCCTACCTGTGTCAGACCTTGGTAATTCCCAACACAAGGAGACACGGTAATGTTTTACAAAACACAAGGGATGACCAGAACTTCTTTTGGACAAAAAAAAGAGGAAAGCCCATGTATTCTGCATATCCTTTTATTCACCTTACTATCGAAGGAACAGCAGTGCAAGAGCATCCAGACAACTCTGAAACAACTCTGAAACAACAAATACACCAAAGACAGCAAGATCACTCATACTGTGGTCAGGTGATCCTTTCCCCCCATTTTGTCCAACAGAATGCTCGCATGCAGCCTCCATGCACATCAGCTCTGAAGTTCCAGGTCTGACCAGGCTTGGGATTGTTCCATGTAATGGCACTGCCACACCCCTGTCACCCATGTACTGCTGCTGGCACAGAAATGGGAATTTCCTGTACTTTCTCAAGTGATGGTAAGAAAACCTGGCTGTGAACCTTTCCACACATGGATCTTTTTCTGTTGATTATTCGCAATATGGATTCATCTGGGGCTTGTATGGTGCCAATAGATCCTGTGAGGGAATGGATGGCCCCTTACTCAAAGTATGCACTGCTGAATCAGGGTCCCCAAACTCAAGCTTCCCACCTTGAGGTGACAGCTCAAACTGCTGTATGTGCCCTTGCCAACATTAAGACATCCCAGTGCTTTCCTAGGAATCTTTTTGAAGATGGTCAGTTTCTAGAGAGCTTAGTGGTTTAATATTTTGATTGTAAGTTGCTTTCTATCAGTGTAAGATCAAATTCAACTGAAGATCTACTGCTTTATCTGTTCAAACTTGCTCCTGTGACCTGAGGAAATCACAGGGACACCTGAGGCAATGATGTGATTCCTGAAAGACCAAGAGCAACACAGTGGGTCAGAAAACTGAATGGCCCCAGTGCCCAAAATGTATTCTGTATTAGAGCCATATCAGTCATTAGCAGTAGGGGTACAAAGAAACCCCACACTACAATTAAAAGCTACTCCATGAAAGAGTATTTACAGAACTGCTCTCTTAGCACAAGATAAAAACCCAATTCCTGGACTTTTGAGTCTCCAGAGCATGCAGATCAAGGTAGCTTATTTCTGTGCCGCTTGAGAAAACAGCATGGCCCAAATCCAGCATACAGAGGGATCAAGATGTGTTTGAGAGGTTTGAAAAGTGTTTGTAGTCAAACCATCGGCTGAATCATGTTCAAAATGAAGCCATGCTTGGATCCAGTTTCTAAACAATGCTGTTGCCAACACTATGGCCTATGGTGATTTCGACTTGAGGAGACTGGTCCAGTTGGAGAAATATCTGATGGGACAGCAGCCATCTCTCAGTCTTCACATGTGTATCTGAAAACACTCAGGATTACCAATCCCTAAAGTATCAACAGAAGGCAGAAGTGAAGGGCTCAGAGATGAGACAGACCCTGCTCTCCTGCCAAGAACCAAGTGCTCCAAAAAAATAGTAAAGTGTTACTGCAGCACTACGCACATTGAGTCTCATTCTCCTGCTTGTTCTAAGCTCGGCTCAGTAACCTAACGGAACAGCAGACCAAGAAGTTCAAGGTTATATTAGGAGAAAGGGGAAGGGAAAGTTGTGCATACCATTTTTCCTTATAGAAAAGAATGTTTTTACATGTTACAGGTACACTGGGGAAAGCTGCAACAGGAAAATCAGAGTATGTTTTACAAAGATAAACTGTGCTCTTCCCAGCACGTCTAAGCAAGTGACCACTCCACATAAACCAAACTCTTTGAGCAAAGAAAGCCTGTAATATAATTATAGCTCATTTTCTGTTTACTATGGTACACAACTGTAAGTGGCAGGTTTTTATCACTGCTATGAGATATCTTAACTCCTGTCTACAATCTGGAGCAAGTGACAGTGCTTACTTCTTCAAAATTAAACTACAGCAGCCTCCTCTGAGCTTTAGAGTCTCAGATGAGCTGGCAGGATCATGAAGAGAACATACAGATTTTTAATTCATGCCTTAGCGGCAGGACGAAAAGGGACACCACAAACCAATTCTTAAGAAAAAATTATCAATCTGCACACATTAGAATAAAAAAATCTTAACATTCCTTAATGATGATTGAATCAAATTCCAGACTTTTGGACTGTTTGTAAAATTTGGGAGTTTGTTTGACATTACTTTTGATTACCTCGGTCGCACAAGATCAATTAACAACATAAACTGAGGATCACTTTTAACTGCAAGGCATTCATTAGACCTGCACAAAAACTGTACCCATCTCGTCCATTCCCTGCAATAGACCTGCTCAGCTCTGTAACCACATCACGCCCAGTGGATGCTTACATTGCCAATCTTACTGGAGTCACTTTTGTGTTTGCAACAGGCTTTGATCAGGAAGCTGCCTCTCCATCACACCTGCCTAATGAAAAACAGTTCACCACACAGCCCCACAGCTGAAGGGACTGCAGGTGGGGTGAATGAAACAGGAGCCACTTGTCAGACACCTCAATTAAACTGAGCAAAAGTGGGGAACCAGAGCCCTCTGGCTCAGCAGCTCGCAGCACATGAAGACACACAGACACGTGACCCACAGTGGCACAGGGACAGCACCTCCTGAGGGTGACAAAAAGCAATTTGCAGAGTTCAAAGGAGAGTCATCCAGAACGTAGAAGTCAGTGAGGGCAGCTTAGGGAACAGAGATGAGAGAACATCCCTTGAAGGGCAACATGGCAAGGGTGTCTCTCTTCACTGAGTTAAGTCAAGGACAGAGAGGGCCAGAGGAAAATACGAGCCATTTTCCCTTCCCTCCTGCACAGGATCACAAACATATTTAAGAAAATGAACTGTGAGATGATGCGTGTAAAAAATATACTGCTCCACTACTGCTGGTGATGGTAGAGTTATGTTGTATATTTAGGCAAGTGTCCAGAAAAAGGTGACTGCCAGTTCATGGCCATGAATCACGAATCTCAAGAGCACATTAAGGGGCTACAGTGTGCTTCACAGAACCAACCAGCAGCAATTACTAAAGAGAGCACCAAAACACAGCTAATTTCCAAAGTGTCCATCAAAGGTTTAGAGTGGAACAAGACAAAGGAAAAATCAAGGAAATAGGCACACCGTATCAATTTCAGACACCTCTACACTGATCTATTGTCTTCAAATAACAATACTCACACCTGTATTGTTTAAAGGCCAAAAAAGACAACTATAGCTGTCTTAAGACAATAAAGGACAATAGCTACAGTAGCAAGAGGAGTGATTTAGCAACAAATGGCTTTTACAAAGTAGACAGCCATACAGGTTAGCAAGCATTAAAAGATCAGGCCCATGATTATGATACAGGATATGATAAAACATGAATTATTTTTTCCATACCTTCCTAAACCCATACAGGTAAGCATGACTACCTCTCTTAGCCTTCAACAAATCTTTTAAGTATTCACCAGATCCTCCTAAATTATTAAAAAGTCATCTCCACTCAGGGAGAATTATTTGATTTCCAGCACATAAAAGCCAAAGCAGAGATTTCAAAACACACTCAGCTCCATGGAATTATTTGTGTCCACATACACTGCTTTTCCTCAATACAGATATCCCTGTCTTTTCAGTTTCTCCTACTAGAGACTTGCCTTGGCTTTTAAGTAGCATTGAGTAGCTTCTGTATTTAACTCTTGTTCAGGAGACTAAGTGGAGGAAACTATGAGGAAATAAAACCAAATAAGCAACAGGAACTTACCTGGTTACAGAGCTGACACTGTAGGCTCTATCCATGTTTTTAGCTCTCAATGTTCTCTGTTTTGTGAGAGGTCAGCAAGAAACTCTTTTCCTTTCGTTCTTGTCGTTTGCCTTTGAAAGCTTTCTGACTCCAACTATCCAAAGCAGGGAAAATCAGAAAGAAGACTTCTTCAAAATGCTCCAAAATTTTCACGACAGCCTAAAGCCAGCAATTGCTTCCTCCCAGGTAACTTCTGTCCTACCTCCTGTGTTTCTGGCTGCTAGTCTGTTGTGGTTTAACCCCAGCTGGTAACCAATCACCACTCAGAAGCTGCTCCTTCACTCACCCCAGGTGGGATGAAGGAGAAAATTGAAAGGGTGAAAGTAAGAACACTTGTGGGTTGAGATAAAGACAATTTAATAAGCAAACCAAAAGTTGCACACACAAGCAAAGCAAAACAAGGAATTCATTCACCACTTCCATGGGCAGGCAGGTGTTCAGCCATCTCCAGGAAATCCGGGCACCATCACACATAACTGTAACCTGGGAAGACAGCTCCATCACTCCAAACACGCCTCCTTCCTTCCTTCTTCCCATTTTACATGCTGAGCATAACTCCATATGTTATACGATATATGTTGGGTCAGCTGGGGTTGGCTGTCCCAGCTGTGTCCCCTCCCAACTCCTTGTGCACCCCCAGTCTCTTCACGGGTGGAGTGGGGTGGGAGGCAGAAAAAGCCTTGGATCTGTGCAAGCCCTGCTCAGCAGTAAGGAAAACATTCCTGTGTTATCAACAGTGTCTCCAGCACAAACCCAGAACAGCCTCATAGCATTACTGTGAAAAAAAATTAACCCAGACAAAATCACCTGACAGTCTCAGGCACTACTCTAGTCCACTCATTTAATGAAGCACAGCTGAGACACTCTGTGCCATCACATGAAGGTACACTTTTTCCTCACACCTAATGTCTCCACATCAGAAATAAAAAGCTGGATAACAGATAATGAAAATATGATGTACCTAGCACTTCAACAGTATTATAGAAAAATTGACAACAGCAGGAACTCAGAAAAACTGGGATCCTGCACGTTCCACTTAATTCAGACTACTGCTGAAAGCTTCTGGGGCAATGCAGAGCTACTATTTTCTAATTTTAATCCCTATTTTAAAAAAACAGAGAGGCATTACAGCTCAAAACATAAAAGACAGCAACATTCAAAGAAGTCACAACTTAAAACTGTCTTTTCTTACTCCAACGCTTTTTCAAAGTTTATCAAAAATTGCACAGGATCATCCAAATAGGAAAACATCCAAGGAGAAACACTCCTTAAGACTTGCATGATGGATGGTTACAGCACTAATTAAAAAAGAAGTTCATACCTCACAGCTGCATTCCATAAAAAGCAATGAAACTGTTCGGAACAGCTGGGAGTTTATGTACCAGGGGCTGAAGATATCAAAACCAAAGACAGTGCCTGAGCAGCAAACAGCATTCTTCCACTTTTTGGTCATCTCTAAATTTTATTTAAGATTTACATTTGTGCTACGACCACTTCATTATGAAAAAGATATGTCAAACTGAATCTGAAAAGAAACCAAAAAACCTGTTCTTGGAATGTAAAAGTAGCAGGTTCTTCTCAATAAGGAACTTGTACATTATGGATTTTTTTTTCCCTGAGCAAGGGGAGAATTTTTAATTTAAAAAATGTACACTGAGCCAAGCTGTGGAATTAACTTTAACAAAAACACACACACACAAAAA